>JAGVVM010012630.1:0-10132 GCA_019149425.1 Psidium friedrichsthalianum
AAGTTGCACTTCTAAGTTAGCCAGTCGGCGTGTTTTGGTTTGGATTATGTCAGCAAGATCATTCGTTTCCTGAATCATATCCTCATACAGGTCGAATGAGTGATCAGCCAAACGTTTAGCTTGTGCCAATTTATTCCTCAACATTGGAGAATCTCCATGTTCAAGTATAAGCTCTGAGAAGAAGTCGCGAATGTTGGCAGTAGCATCTATATCCGAATGAAGCTGAGAGCTAATTCAATCAGCCCTTCGTACTATTTTTTCAAGATGGATAACTGTATTGATTCGTCAAGGATACGAATTCCAAGGACGCTGGACTCTTGAATGATGGGATCAAGGTCATGAATTTTTTTAAGGGTCTGACGAGAAGTGTATAGGTTGGAAGGGAAAAGAGAGAATAACTCCCATGTTAAATCAAGGAAGTAAGGGTCGGCAGACAAGAATAGTTTGGCCCGAAGCATGCTTGATAGGTTATTCACTTCTTCTTCCAACTCAGGAGTCCTCAATAGGGCACGGTAACCATGAGAGAGGAGTTCATGAAGGCGTCTCTAGATCATACGATTGTCATTAGAGGTATGGCTGACAGAAGATAGACCTGAAAATTAAACTGGGATTGTTGGAATTTACGAACATGAATTGTTAAAGATCATAGATTATCGAAGATGGAGCTCAAAAGGAAAAGAGACGTAGAAAGATCGTTATTAAATATTACCTCCATGACCAAAATGACGACTATTGGAAGACATGATGGAATAAGGATTAGAACCGATGAGCAGATTAAAGCATCTTCGAAAGAGGATGATCAAGTGATATATATGTAGACAAGACGATGCAGCGGTTATCAGGACGTAGGAATGTCTTTAAGAACGAACTAAAATAGCAAGGGAACATGAGATCGTGTGAAAGGTATTCAGTTATCAACAGGATGAGTTTCCCAAATTCAAGTTATCTAAGACTTAAGTTGAGGAGACCTCGGAAAGAGATTTCAGTTCGGTGCCAAGTATATGCAAGATCATTCTATCGAAATCAAGTCATTGAGGTTTTTAGCTGGAGCGTTTTCGGATAAGAAGCAAGCCCTCAATGTGGATGTCATCCCGAACACGAGATAAAGCAAGTTTGAACCAAAGGGAATTTGGCAAGGGATTTTACTTGTGGATGCCAAGTTGTTTTTCTGAATCTAAGTTGCAAAAGAATACAAGTTAAAGTAATCTCAGAAAGACATTCTGATTTGTCATATCATTGTATTCCCGATCTGAAGTGCTGCAAGAATGTTCAAGCCGAACAACCTTTTGGGAAGAAACTCTAGTTCTGCATGAGATAATTGCCCCCGATTCCATTGTTACGTGAGAAATTGAGAATTTTCGGGAGAAGATTTTAGTTCTTTATACTATGATCTTCCCGAATTCGGATTGTTAAAGAATAAGTCAAAGACCTTTCGGGAAAGAGTTGTGACTCTTTATATCATTCTTCTGATATTCAATTGTTGAAGAAATCATGGTAAAGAGAGTTAAGCGTAACATCAGATATTGCCTTCCCAAAACAAGATAAACAAAAAGAATATCAGAGGAATGAGATTGGAAATGCAGAAACATAGATATTAAGATTGCCATTTAGCCTTGGCTAACAAGTGCCTGGCTTTCTTTACAAAATTCTACAGTTGAAATTCAAGATTATAATCCTGCCCCACCATCTCTTTCCTCCGCTGCTTTGCAACTTGATTCTTGAACTGGCTAGAGTCGTACTCCTTTGCCAACTTTGTGTACTTGGCAAACTCTCATCGGCAAGAGACACAGAATTCATCCCTCTTGGTTTTCCGAAGACGAAGCTCGTTTTCGATGTGTTTGAGTGCCTCTTCAAGGTCTTGTTTTTTCTTCTCAAGATCTTCAACTTCCCGCTCCAGAGCAGTATAAGTGTCGAAGGACAAAAGCGCATCATCCCGTTGGCTATGGAGTTCGTCTTCAACAGCTAATTGTGATTGCTCCATACAAAGAAAATAGGGTAGAGTATGCATATTGACCCTCATAGTGTCTACTGCTTCAACGAAACCAATCTGAAAATTGTCACAGATATCTTGAAGCTCAGTTGAAGGCATGTAGGAGGGAGTTCCCGAAAAGATTTCCTGGGAAAGGACTCTAGCCCGCTGTTCTTTCTTGAAATCCATAATCAGCTTTCCATAACCAGGTTCCAGGAGATCCAAAAATTCTTGTCATTTAGCCTTGGCAACCTGGAAGGGACTGGAGAAGATGTCGACAAGATATCTTGCAATTGATCTGAAGCAGCCTCCCCCAGTTTGAGCTGTGAAATTTTCTTGAAGGCCTTTCTCTTGTTTAGACAGCGGGGAGATTTCTTTTGTTAGGGAAGTAGCAATCGCTGAAGACGATAGTATGTCAGATGCTCTAGGGGATGACATAGGCTGCGTCAGAGAATAAGTGGGGTGTGCAGGGACTACGAAGTCGAGAGGTGAAGTTGGCGCTTTCGATGGGCGAAGTCCTGCAATTCAAGAAAACTAGTTAGTCATCAACTAAATTACGGTGAGAAGGAGTAAGGCGAGAAATTCATATACCGGAAGTACGAGCAGAGACGCCCTTTTCAGAAGCAGAAGTTAAACAAATGGTTTGATGCATATCCGGATCAGCTTCGATTGGAGGAGAAGGGAGAGAGACCACTATAGTCAAGAATGTAAGCAGTAGTGAGAGCTAAATAATTCAATAACAAAGTGAATCGGTTAATTGCCAGAATGAATATATATCGATTGGGAACGATTCCTCAGGTGAGGTAGGTTCCTCAAGAGGAGTAGACTCTTCAGGGTTGTAACCCTGAAGTGTAATTGCAAGTCTCCCTAGTGCTGTTGTCGTCGTCGACGGGAATCCGGATGAGTAACTTCAGGCGCAACAGGATCAAGCTCGATCAAGGGTGGAAGAATAGAGGTCTTGACTGTAAAGACTGGAATTTCAACAGCAGGTTCAGAAGGAGAAGAGGCAGGTGTTTTCTTCATAGAACCTGATAGTTAGAAGATTAAAATCAGGAATGATAAGCCTAACAGCCACAGTATAAATGTAGAAGAAGGTACGATTACTTACCTTTGCTTGATCGTGGTTTTTTCAAAAATCGAAGCGGTGTATCGGGAAGTGAACTCTTAGATGGAGCTTTCGAAGAGACAGGCACTGATATGCGGATACCTGTTCCCTATGGTGATTGTTGTTGAGTTGGTTTCTTGGGAGCAGGGGACTTCGGTGAAGCTGTTCTTTTTCTTTTGCCATCTGCAAGTATACATAATAATATGAAATGAAGAGTAAGCCTATATTACCTATACAAAAAAAGAGAGAAAGAGATCACTTGACCTTTCTTAGATTCTCCCGAGGGTGCTAGGAGTGCTTTCGGTGTTACGTCTGCCTTGGGAGCTGGATCTATCATTTGCAGTTCTCGATCCAAAAATGATTCCAGATCCTGACTTTCGAAAAATATGTGAGAATGGTAGTCTTCCACCAGTATACGAAGTCAGGAGTGGCATAGGCAGGTTTTGGCTCATACTCCGATACAAGAAGCCTCCGGTATACCCTCCGAATGACGATATTCAACTCAGTGAAAGCTGAAGTGTCTAAGAACTTGCAGGTGACTTTGTCAGGCAGATAAGGAAAGGAGAAAGTATAAAGTGCAGGACAGGGAGCCCTTGAGTAAGCCCAAATTGCCGAGCGTAATATTGGAGAGAGTAAACTTCGAAGCTAGAAATGAGCCTGCCTTTGAATGAAATTTTGACAGGGAGGTCAATGGAAGTCAGCATAACCTGTCAGTATTCACTACGGTTGTTCGGGAAGCCAGGAAGATACCGACGGAATTCAGTAGCAAAAAAAGGAGAAAAATCAAAAGTCTCTATATCAAAGGAGTAGAGCTGAGTGACAAAATACTAAAAATAAGAAAGAAATTCGGTATCAAGAAGGATAAGTTCTCGACTCAAGGCCTGACAGGGAGGAATGTATGGTATAGAGATAGAAGAGGGCTGATCGAATCGGGATTCTGAAAACAAAAAGGAAAATAGAAGGCAGCTCAGACTTGCAAAATCTAAAGTGGGCCACCAAAACCCCGAGGACACCCACAGAAGTGACGGAAGCAGCATGAGATAATCCCCTATATAGGAGAGCGAAAGCAGTCTTGCCGAGAGCTAGCTTGGTTATCGCAGCTAGAGCGCTGGTTATGTACAAAAAATCTTTAGATACCCTGATAACAGGGTGACAGAAAAAGAATTTGTACAACCAATAGAGCAGAAAAGTGGTATGCTCCTCATCGGTAACTTCTCCATCTTTCTGAAAGTATTTATTCAGAAAAGTCCCGTAGGATAAATCGGAATCTGAAAGATGATGAAAACTTGGACTGGTGTTTACTGAGATGGTGGCAACATCTTATTCTAAAGGATTGAGGCCAGTAATACAAACCAGGTCCAAAAGGGTAACAGTCATAGGAGCGAAAGGGAAAAAGAAGCAGTTAGTCAAAGAAGACAAAAAGCTAGAAAGGGCACTGATTAGTTCAAAATTCAAATGGTAATCAAAGCAGGAAAGGCGAAGAGCGTCATGGATTTGAAGCTCGTCCTAGAGGGTGGCTTTAGAGGCATGAAGTCGGCAATTCCATTGATGAAAAGATTGATCGAACGGAAAAAAAGCCATAAGTTGAGAAGGTTGAGAGGTCCAGTGGTGAAATTGAACAGGCATATGGTGGATGGGAAGAACTTCGATTCCGTGTCGAGGGAAAACTTCAGAGTAAACCTTCGGAATCAGAAAATGGTTGTAAAGGCAGGACCCAAGATAAAGGAATCATTACCGTCATCATTCAGAAGGGAGAAGTAGTGGCGACCGTCCAAATCGTCCGATTCCACGAGCTCAAAGAAACGTTCGAGTGCTACTGCGAAAGAAAAAGAGGAAACTTGGGATGCCATTGATGGAAGGAACAATGATTAATGCTAGGGTTTGGAGAGAATGCTTTGAGGAGGAAAAAGACCAGACGAGAGCGCGAAGGCAAAGGTAATGAGAAGAAGACAAAAATTTGATTGTGTGGGGACAAATAACTTTATAGCTAACTTGGAAAAGGTCGAAAATGTGAGTTTTGGAAACGACATGAGAGGCGTCGTTTGATACAAAAAGAGGCTGAGAAGATGAATCTTGGGAGCGATGCAAAACGTGTCGTTTGATAAAAGAAGTCGAAAGGATAGATCTTCAAAATGAACGGAAAAAAAAACATCGTTGGGAAAGGAAAGTGCTTTGTAAGTGTCGAAGTTTAAAAGAATCAAACATTTTTAATTCTTTTAAAAGGGGGCATATGTTGATACCGAAATATTATAGTCCGATTCGGTATCTAGGAAACAACATGCGAAAAAAGGTGCCATTAATAGATCCAGAACTATAGTAAGAAGAAAACGTCATACCGAATGATAAGTTAGCATTTTGCCATTCGGGATATGTATGGCATTCGGGAGATTCAAAAGGAAGTGTACCGAATGAAGGACATGGTGTACTTGAATTTGGTATGTCTTGAATACGTGTTATAGAGATTACATCCTGAAATTCGAGATACACAGAGCAAGACCCACAGGTACGAACAGGTTTCTAAAATTCAAAAGATAGCGTGGGTCAGTTATAAAAATCGTGTGTTAGAAAGAGGTGAGCAGCAGCGCCAAAATTCAAAGATTTGAAATCAAAGAATAACTGCTTGAGCGGTTAGAAGTGCAAAAAGGATAAGTACTCGGAAGGAAGAAAAGAAGGCTCTCCGTAATCATCCAGAAAAAACACTTTGTTTCTTTAAAGTTCTAGCTTTTATTGTCACTCGTAGTGTAGCTTTCACTTCCTTGCACTCTACATTCCTCGTACTTTCGGTTTCCAGTAAATTACTTCCCGATTATAGCAAGTAGGAGTATTGTAGCAGTAGATTGTCCAACTTTCGAAACACTGCCATCAACCATTATCCAAATTGTATCGTTCATCCAATTTTTTCATCAGAACAGAGTCACAGAACCCTTCTTAATAAAAACCGAAGCACGAATTTAGGTGAAAGATATTCCCGATTCAAATCGCGCGAATAGTAACAATCTTTTATTTGGCTACGAATAATAAGATGCTGTAAGCTCCTCCATTGGGTGAAATTAAAATAGTTGGTGGATTTCTTTTCATGGTGTTAACGTGTGAAGATATCCTTTGGTGCCTTCACTGTTAGTTATTAATCACTTAATAAGCATGTACGCCCAACTGATCACGCTGATGAAATATTTAAGATGGTGATAAGAAGATAGATTAAAGTTGGTAAGAAATAGAGAAAACGAAACAAATGGTTCCCCAACTTTTGGTCTGACGTGAGATAAACAAAAGTTGGTAATTTACCACAAAAAAAAATTGGTAGCTAACTCAAGTATGAATTGGTGACGCAAAAAAAAAAAAATTATGTAGTAAACTAATCATGGAAAAGTTGGTAATCATTTTTTAATTGTGGTTGGTAAATTCCAAGAGGAGTTATGTAATTTCGAGTGGCAGGGGAAGTAAATGACATTGTCCTCTTTCTTGGTGTCAATTCGATTGAGATGAACGAAAGTAAATGAATACCCACCGATTTGGTGCACAGATCGTTCAGGAAGGGTATCGTGCAGAATCTAGAATCTTATTACACCTGCGAAAATTGCATTTGGAAGAAGGCATAAAGAAGAAGATGAAGAGTGATGATGGGAGAACACTTTCGCGAGTTGAAAAAAAGATGAGGCCACTCTACTTGGTAAATGTTGGTACGTGTATGTGTAAATAAATCAAGAAGGGATAATAGCACAAGTGATCCCAAAACTTTAGTTCAATATGCAATGTGATCCCAAAGATCAGTATGGTCCTTGAACTTTAGCTCAATGTGCAATATGATCCTTAAACTTTTAATTTGACTAATATGGTCCCTAAACTTTTGAAATATATTCAATTTAGTCAATGAATTATAGAAATATGTTCAATATAGTCCTTTCATTAATTCAAGTTCAGGGAGACTTTGAACATTTTTCTTATAATTCAGGGACTAAGTTGAGTACGTTCCAAAAGTTTGGGGACCATATTGAACAAATTGAAAGTTCAGGAACCACATTATATATTGAGCTAAAGTTTAGGGATTATATTAGTCAAATTAAAAGTTCATGGATCACATTGCATATTGAGTCAAAGTTCACGGACCATTTGTGTCATTTTCTCAATCAAGAACTTATATTGAGGCTTGGTTTAGTGAAAAGAAAAAAGAAAAAAAAATCATCGAGACATGAATTACTTTCCAGCTGTGCAATTTTCATCATCTTCTTCTTTTTGTCCAAATTTTATCCATAAAATTTGGAATTTGCTTTGAAGATTAGCAAGTGAAGAAGCATGAGAAGTACAACAAAGCCGATGAAATGGTGGGGAGTGAATGCCGTAGGTGCAGTCATTTCTTCGCAAAGTTACTGCTTTTTCACTAGGAAAAAAATTGAAGAAGGAAAAGGGAAATTTCCAAAGTACAATATATCTGCAGTGCTATTCCCACCCTATTTTGGCTAAGACACTCATTTTTCTTGTTAACTTCCTGAAATACCCTCTCTTTTCAATCTATTGTTTCTTTTTTTTTTTTTATCAAGCTAATCGGTAAAATTGCCTTTATTTTAGAGACATCTATGCTCGTTCAACCTTTTTAGTTCACTCGATGATGGTGTTGCTAAACCTAAAAGCGCACCGCCAAAAGGCAAATTCATAGCAACAGATGGAGTTATTGAAGTGTGCTCATTACTAAAGACAAATTCGGTGATCGGCCACTGATTATGGTGTGAATAAGTCATAGATGTGCTTTTTGAGCATGTAACTCGTTACCTTGTTCTAATGATTTCTCTTGTTCTTTAGAGCTTGTTTTGTTTTGAAGTTATCTGGGATGTATTTCGGTTTGCAGTTGAACTGCCGTATTTCTCTTTTGTATCTCAAAAAGGTGAATGAAATAAAATATTATTTCTGACCAAAAAAAAAATTACTTAGAGAGGATTAAGATGCTTCATTCGGTAAGATGTCTTAAAAAGATATGATGAGTATACTCTAGCTATTCAAGCGGTAAACTAAGGAATGTGGAAGCCAAATACTATGGCAATGCAAAATGCATGAAGAAAAAAAAAATCCATATCCAGATCTTATATTACATATTAGGCATCCTATATAGGGCCAGGGATGTCGGCAAATTCATTGTAACTTCAAATAATGAATTTATGTTGATGGATTTGAATGCATGATTTGTAACAAATGATGAAGAAGACAAATTAATCTCACATTTCAATTCACCGACATAAATTCATAATTGCAAATTATGAATGAATTTGCCATAGTGACATTTAGATTCCCTAGATAGGATGCCAATTTATCTTCATACATCACTATATTGCCATTGTAAATGGCCTTCACAGTTGTCATCTTTGTGCTAGAATAGGTAAACTATGAGCCTCTTATCTAATTTAGCCATCTTTCCAAATGAAGCCACCTTTATTCCTCCTTAAATTGACTGGCTCACCATGCCTCTAAATTCATACTTTCAAAAGAAAAGCAAAGGTTGCAAATATGAGCTCGCCAATTAGACTTTTTGTGGTATTAATGATCATCACTGGCCTTTTGAAAGATTGCTCTGCCGGTATATGGTTTGGTGAAAAAACCCATGTCCAAATCTACAACAGCTTACCGGGAGGAGTAACATTGACCGTTCAATGCAAATCCAAGGACGACGATCTCGGCGTTCAGCAAATCCCTCCCAATGGCATGTGGAATTTCATTTCAAACCTAATATTTGGGGTACCACCCTCTTCTTTTGTAGCTTCCAATGGCCGGATGAATCTCACTATTATGATATATATGTTGAGAAAAGAGAGATTTCTATCGCTGTCTTAATTTGTGCCAGTGGTATGTACAACCTACTGGTCCGTGTCTTCAAAAGACACTCTGTGACAAATGGAAGAACTCCTAAAGTATCCCAGGGAAATTTGTGCCTATATCAATTTGTAACAATATGATATTTGGCTATGAATAAGATGCTGTAAGCTCCTCCTTTGGGTGAAATTAAAATAGTTGGTGGATTTCTTTTCATGGTGTTGATGTGTGAAGATATCCTTTTGTGCATTCACTGTTAGAAGTTAATCACTTAACAAGCGTACGTGTATGCCCAATTGATCACACTAACGGAACATTTAAGCCGGTGATAAGAAGATCGATTAAAGCGGGTAAGAAATGGAGAAAATGAAAGAAAAGGTTCCCCAACTTTGGTCCGCCATGTGATAAGAAAAGTTGGTAATTTACCACAAAAAAGAAAAAAAATTGGTAGCTAACCCAAGTGTGAATTGGTAATGCAAAATAAGATTACGTAGTAACTTAATTGAAGAAAAGCTGGTAATCATTTTTTAATTGTGCTTGGTAAATTCCAAAAGGAGTTATGTGAATAAATCAAGAAGGGAGATTGCATTTGGAAGAAGTTATAAAGAAGAAGAAGAAGAGTGATGATGTGAGAACAGTTTTGCGAGCTGAAAAAGAAGATGAGGGCATTCTGCTTGGTGAATGTTGGTGTCATACCCCAAAACCACAATAATGGGGGTTGTGACACGGCTATCCCTTTCTTAAAAGGATGCAGCCACAACTTAACCAGAATTCAACCTGATAACATGTATATCCATACATACGAGCGCAAGAAGTTCTTAGTTACAAACATCAGAGCTTGCTGCTAAATCATAAATAGATATACACACATATCCTTCCAAATGGTAGAAACGTCTAATATCCACTTAAAAAGGCTCACCAAATACAAAAGGAACAACTCACAACTTATAATAAAAGCTTCCCCCAAACAAAATATCCTCCACTAACGATCGCTCACGTTTTACGGGCGACTCGCTGGATCTGAAAAACAAAAATGAAAAAAATGAGCTAACACGGCTCAGTGAGTAATACATTTCTTCTAAGCAGATCGAATAATCACTATGCACATTTAAAACACAAAACAAATACTAATGGTTTAATCCATTGGTTAATCTCAGCAAAACACATGTCAATGGTTTTATTCATTGACTAATCACGTGCTCAAGGCTCTAACCGTAGTCACGTATAACGCTCGTGACAAAAGACGATCAAGATTTCCC
>JAGVVM010012632.1:0-10844 GCA_019149425.1 Psidium friedrichsthalianum
AGAGATCGAGATTTGCCTGTGATTCCACTTCCAAGTACAAAGCGCACAACGATGTTTCACATTGAGTGATCAATCTTTAAACAGGAAAGCAAGGAAATGTAAAGTGCACATGAAAATAAGATTACATAGAATTGAAAGTAAATCGAAACAAAATTACGTGCAAATGTAAAGTGTAGTAATTGGAGTGCATGAAAAAGCAAAGATTACCATTTCCATTTGTTCAACTCCTTGATGTAAAATCGTGAGTTTATATCGCAAATATATGGAATTACGCTCGTGTTTTATGTTAGACACCCATTAAAATGACATGTAAATATGGTAGCTAACACTCAATGTCAACCACATCAAAGAAAAGAAAATCTACCCAGTTCCCTCTCTCTTAGTTTATCTATCTGCTGGTTTATCCATGATCGCCGCCTCATCGATTGGCTTCGCTTCTAACTTTTTAGAATCAAGGGCATTTATACCTAAATAATATGTATAGGCAAGAAAATAAGATATCATAGAAAATACCTAATATCCAATAATATCCGTGATATCTAATAATATCTCTAATAAGAAAACCAAGCTCCCAGACAACTCAATCTTCCCAGACAATTGCCTCATCGATTGTCCCTTTGAAGTCAATAATCACATACAAGGCAACCACGTTGCAAGAAGAAGTCCTGGATTTCGGATGAAACGAATATGTGAGGTGGGACTGTTCTCCTCAGCGATGGCCTCACAGACACCATCGAATCTAGAAATGGGACATCGTCACGTACATTATGGCAGTTCCAAGATTTATCTCCCCCAACGTCTTGCAATTCTTCACCACCTTTTCTACCCCTTTGCTCGACAAATGCACACAGTTGGGTAAGTCGAGATACTTGAGATGGCAACATCTACTTATAAATGTGGTTAGTTGCTCGTCACTAAGTTTCAAGCCTTTTGCTTGCAAGCCCTATAACCGTGGGAGTTCAAAGGGCCTGTTTGGTTCAGCATTTGGCCGAGGTACTTTGAAAAAATGTAAATACCTGTGAGCTAAAGGGGTTTAGTGAATGCAAATACTGTTTGGTAAACTGTAATTAAAAAAATGCATTTGGATGCAACTTGAGAGAAAATGTTGTTTGGTAAACTTTAAATCTGAAAAATTCTTTGGTGTCCCAAATTAATATTTTTTAACTTTAATTTGTTTAAGATTAGGAAAAAAAAACAATCACTAGCGGCCGACGATGGGGGCTGTGGTGCCGGCCAACGAGGAGGGCTGCGGCGACCAGCGAGTGGGGCAGTGGTCGACGGGCAATTAGCCGGGGGGGTCGGATCGGCCGGGGGCAGTGGCAGCGACGGCCAAAGGAAGGAGGAAGAAGGAGAAAAGAATAAAAAAAAATAAAATAAAAAATTGAAGTTGCATTAATAATAGGTTTAAGACATTTAAAATTATTTAAATAATTTTTAAAAATGAATAATATTAAAATATTATTAATGTTAAATAGATTGCATTGACAGAATTATAATAGGTTTAAGACTTTTTGGATAATTCTCCCTCAAAAGGTGGATGGAGTTTTTGGTGGGGCAATTACCGACGAAAACAAGTATAAATGGGAAAATTGAAGAGGAATAAATAGGCACAAACTCTTGAAGAATAAGATTTACTTCTTTTAGTGCCCGTTATTTCCTAACAATCTGTTGGATTTTGAGGGTGTATAGAAAGGACGGTGGTCCGCCCATGTAGGGTATCCCATCTCTTGACCAAAGGAAGAACCGCCAAAGGCAGTTTATTGTTGAACGTGATATAAGATCACGTTTTCTTCTTTACGTCAATAACTGTCGTTCATTTCAACGGAACAACACATCTTCTACAGAAAGAAGAACAGTGACGAAAGAACGACGACGAACTCCCGCCTCTCTCCGACCAAAAAAAAACTCCCGCCTCTCTCTTGAACGTGATATCGGGACGAACAATCTCTCGAGACTGCAATAATATCATTTAATTTGTGGAAATCACGTTATGTCCCTTGTGTGATATACTCGTTTACGATCAATGATTCAAGTATGGCTTTGGGCTTGTTAATTTTGAGATATTCTGCTGCGTATGTATTGGGATCGGCTCCCTTCACAATCTATTTCTAATCACTCCTGCAATTTAATTCCACACATTTCAGTTATTTATTCACCTTTGCCAACCAAACGCTTACTCTTCCTTTAGAATGATTTGTGTTGTCATTAGTGAAATCATTTCATCGATTTTTCGAATTCAATTCAATCATCAAGTTCTTGTTCCTCGCAGGGCCTTTGCCAATGCTTGAGACTAGGGGTGATCGATTCCCGGTCCGGTCCGGTTCCTCTCAAGCCCGGGCGGTTCCATTGGACCGGTAATATGATCAAAAATAATATTTTGACAATACTTCAATACTTTTAAAACACAAAATATTTTCACTCAAAAGTAATAAAATTGGAACACAAGTGAAGAGGCGCGGAAAGGGGGCCACGAAGTGAAGAGTCGCGAAAAAATAGGGTTACGAAGTGAATTTTAAATAAGTAAACCATAAATATTATGGTTATTTTTTAAAAAATCAACTGGTCCGGTCCTAGCGGTCCGGTCCGGTCCTAAAATCCTTAGAACCGGGAACCGGACCGAACCCCCTCGAACCGGAAACCGGACCACCGGTCCAAGTCCGGTCCAGGCGGTCCAGGTCCGGTCAGTCCAAGTTGCACACCCCTACTTGAGACTCCATCGGCTTGAAGCCACAAAAAAAAATTAAGAAAGAAAAAATAGAAAAAGGAAAATAAAAGTAAAAGTAAAAAGCAGAAAAAGAAAAATTGAAAATCGAAAATCGAACCGAACCGAACTGGATTTTTGGTTCAAGTCATATTAAGTTTAGGGCGAGGTTCAGTTCATTTCAAGCTTGCCTCTTAATGATTCAGTTCGGTTCGATTTTCTTGAAAAGCTGAACCAAACTGAACCATTGACACCCCTACTAATAACATGTGGGTTAACTTAAAAATATTGCCCAATACGTGTTGAGTCTTACTAATCGTATTCGTGTTTGCCACCTAGGAAGCTTCTTTCTAGTGTCGAACTGATGTTCTATTATCTCATCTGCAGTTTCTTCCTTAATTGTGTGGAAGACTATTTATTCTTCACTGCCTTGTTTCTTTCAACACTAGTTCCTATATTTATGACTTATGGCGGGAGAAGTACATTAAAAGTGCCAAAAGTAGTGTATGAAACTCGTTGTAGTAACAAAGGTTTCCGCCGGATCACGTAAGTGCAAAAATGACTAGTGGCATTTTTAGTTAAAATTTTAAAATGAGTTGGCATAAAAATATATTACGTTGCATTAATAAATAAAATCTTAATCTAAATTGGGACAAAAATATTTGAAAAGTTTTTTTTTAAAAGACAAACTCAAGCAAAAAAAATAAAAATAAAAACAAAACGAACTCCATCTTGGCCGCGCCCACGACAATGTCTGTTGCCACAGCTACAAGGAAGGGCCGACGGAGGTTGCTTGAGCCTGCTAGAAGTCCGATGACCCTTGCTGGCCCGCGACGAGTTCCTAATGGCCCAAATCTAGGGCTGCGTGCGACCCTCGCCTCATATCTGAGCGAGAGCTAGTGAGGACTCACCCAAGGTGATATGTCATAAAACCAAGGAAATCCGATGTTTAGATATAACTCTTCAACCAAATTAGATAGTTGCACATCAAACTTAACTCTAGATATTGATTACGTAGCACCATATTCAAGATTTCATTCAATCAAAGCGTCGAACAAGTGATATGCATTCACGATATGAGCTTCGGATTCTGGTTTTTCTGCGATGTTTCCGCCTAAACCTGACATATAAAGCTCTAACTTGATACTACTCATCAAAAATCGACCTAAGTTCAACAAAATTTGTTTAGAAATTCATCAACAGACTTAGTGCTTCGTACTCGGCAAAAACGGGATGTACCATGGAGCTCACCTGGTTGGAACGGCAAGAAGAAGTCACCGAAATTTAGTGACGGTGAGGAACCTTGGGCGAGGGCCAGCAAGCCTCACTCAGATCTAGGCTATCATACCCTCATCGGCTTCGGGAAGGCTCAGACGATCTCCGTCGGCCCTTAAGTGAGTCAAAAGAAACTTTTAACACTTCTGCTGTTTACTTCTAGTGCTCTTCTCTTGCTTATGGCAGCATTACCCGGTGGCTGCGGTCATAGTGATCGCGCTTGATTCATAATTGGAACCAAACAAAAAATGTTCTTGTAAGATTCTCCCTTGTGGGAAAAAATTGACAATTAGCAAAATAATAGCACTCAATAAATTCTAACAGGAATCACGTTTTCACATAGTTCTACTTATTAGGAAAAGATAGAGGTGCAAACTGACCTAATACCCCGTTTACATTTAAAATTGCTACTGGCATTTGATTTCATATCAAATAGCCGAGGACGACTCAAATAACTACCTCAATTTGTACCACCAGCTAAAATAAGTTAAGAATTAATTTCATTATACACAAAAATGATTAGATACAAACTATTGTTGATGATGAAGGAAAATTGCCGATGGACTATTTTTTTTTTTTTTAACTACACAAACCATCTTTGTTTGAAAACTATTTTTTAAACTGTTGATCGTCCAAGAAACAAACTAATTAGGCCAAAAGCTAGACAAATACATTGAAGCTTTTTATACGATTGATCGATATAATTTTAGCCGTAATTTAAGAAGTACTTATGGGCTCAACCAATTGTCGTTTATAGCTTCTTCTTCTTTTTATGCCGCTTAACCCATCAGTTCCGTTTCCATTGGAGTAAAATTAAGTAATAAGTTTAGCTAGTCATATGATGAAAAAGAAAACTTCGTCCTCGAATCTTCTTAAGATGACATTAGAAGTGCCAGAAGTTCACTTAATTTTGTGAATTTGGCTATGTTGATTTAAAAGACCCAATTAAGTCAAAAGTTCACTTAATTTGGTAGGTAAACAAGGGTGCTTAATTTGTTTACTAGCAAATGTAATTGATGGTAATTAGAATTTTACCGGTTATAATGTTTAAACTTATCAATAATGATCACAGCTTTACATATCATTTTTGGCGTTCGGTATCAATTTTTATGGCCATGTAAATTTTGGGCGCTTGTTTTTGTTTTTGTTTTTGTTTTTGTTTGATCAAACAAGCCCATAGTCACTATATTAAGGACAACATTCGATAACTCCAATAAGTGCTGAAAATTAATATACTCAACACGTTTGATAATTATGATTGATTTGGACTAGTAAGATAAGATTAAGTTAAAATATCATTTAATTGTCTTTGTAAAGATGTGGTTATTTATTTCATTTCGGTTGAATTTGTTACCAGTAAAATATTTTTTAGGCAAATTTTTCATATATATATTTATATTTATGTTTAGGACGTGAAAAATGAGCGATCAAATAAAATAATTTAAAAAAAAAATTTATTTTATTTGATCGCTCATTTTTCACGTCCTAAACATAAATATAAATATATATATGAAAAATTTGCCTAAAAAATATTTTACTGGTAACAAATTCAACCGAAATGAAATAAATAACCACATCTTTACAAAGACAATTAAATGATATTTTAACTTAATCTTATCTTACTAGTCCAAATCAATCATAATTATCAAACGTGTTGAGTATATTAATTTTCAGCACTTATTGGAGTTATCGAATGTTGTCCTTAATATAGTGACTATGGGCTTGTTTGATCAAACAAAAACAAAAACAAAAACAAAAACAAGCGCCCAAAATTTACATGGCCATAAAAATTGATACCGAACGCCAAAAATGATATGTAAAGCTGTGATCATTATTGATAAGTTTAAACATTATAACCGGTAAAATTCTAATTACCATCAATTACATTTGCTAGTAAACAATTAAGCACCCTTGTTTACCTACCAAATTAAGTGAACTTTTGACTTAATTGGGTCTTTTAAATCAACATAGCCAAATTCACAAAATTAAGTGAACTTCTGGCACTTCTAATGTCATCTTAAGAAGATTCGAGGACGAAGTTTTCTTTTTTCATCATATGACTAGCTAAACTTATTACTTAATTTTACTCCAATGGAAACGGAACTGATGGGTTAAGCGGCATAAAAAGAAGAAGAAGCTATAAACGACAATTGGTTGAGCCCATAAGTACTTCTTAAATTACGGCTAAAATTATATCGATCAATCGTATAAAAAGCTTCAATGTATTTGTCTAGCTTTTGGCCTAATTAGTTTGTTTCTTGGACGATCAACAGTTTAAAAAATAGTTTTCAAACAAAGATGGTTTTGTGTAGTTAAAAAAAAAAAATAGTCCATCGGCAATTTTCCTTCATCATCAACATAGTTTGTATCTAATCATTTTTGTGTATAATGAAATTAATTCTTAACTTATTTTAGCTGGTGGTACAAATTGAGGTAGTTATTTGAGTCGTCCTCGGCTATTTGATATGAAATCAAATGCCAGTAGCAATTTTAAATGTAAACGGGGTATTAGGTCAGTTTGCACCTCTATCTTTTCCTAATAAGTAGAACTATGTGAAAACGTGATTCCTGTTAGAATTTATTGAGTGCTATTATTTTGCTAATTGTCAATTTTTTCCCACAAGGGAGAATCTTACAAGAACATTTTTTGTTTGGTTCCAATTATGAATCAAGCGCGATCACTATGACCGCAGCCACCGGGTAATGCTGCCATAAGCAAGAGAAGAGCACTAGAAGTAAACAGCAGAAGTGTTAAAAGTTTCTTTTGACTCACTTAAGGGCCGACGGAGATCGTCTGAGCCTTCCCGAAGCCCGATGAGGGTATGATAGCCTAGATCTGAGTGAGGCTTGCTGGCCCTCGCCCAAGGTTCCTCACCGTCACTAAATTTCGGTGACTTCTTCTTGCCGTTCCAACCAGGTGAGCTCCATGGTACATCCCGTTTTTGCCGAGTACGAAGCACTAAGTCTGTTGATGAATTTCTAAACAATTTTGTTGAACTTAGGTCGATTTTTGATGAGTAGTATCAAGTTAGAGCTTTATATGTCAGGTTTAGGCGGAAACATCGCAGAAAAACCAGAATCCGAAGCTCATATCGTGAATGCATATCACTTGTTCGACGCTTTGATTGAATGAAATCTTGAATATGGTGCTACGTAATCAATATCTAGAGTTAAGTTTGATGTGCAACTATCTAATTTGGTTGAAGAGTTATATCTAAACATCGGATTTCCTTGGTTTTATGACATATCACCTTGGGTGAGTCCTCACTAGCTCTCGCTCAGATATGAGGCGAGGGTCGCACGCAGCCCTAGATTTGGGCCATTAGGAACTCGTCGCGGGCCAGCAAGGGTCATCGGACTTCTAGCAGGCTCAAGCAACCTCCGTCGGCCCTTCCTTGTAGCTGTGGCAACAGACATTGTCGTGGGCGCGGCCAAGATGGAGTTCGTTTTGTTTTTATTTTTATTTTTTTTGCTTGAGTTTGTCTTTTAAAAAAAACTTTTCAAATATTTTTGTCCCAATTTAGATTAAGATTTTATTTATTAATGCAACGTAATATATTTTTATGCCAACTCATTTTAAAATTTTAACTAAAAATGCCACTAGTCATTTTTGCACTTACGTGATCCGGCGGAAACCTTTGTTACTACAACGAGTTTCATACACTACTTTTGGCACTTTTAATGTACTTCTCCCGCCATAAGTCATAAATATAGGAACTAGTGTTGAAAGAAACAAGGCAGTGAAGAATAAATAGTCTTCCACACAATTAAGGGAAGAAACTGCAGATGAGATAATAGAACATCAGTTCGACACTAGAAAGAAGCTTCCTAGGTGGCAAACACGAATACGATTAGTAAGACTCAACACGTATTGGGCAATATTTTTTAAGTTAACCCACATGTTATTAGTAGGGGTGTCAATGGTTCAGTTTGGTTCAGCTTTTCAAGAAAATCGAACCGAACTGAATCATTAAGAGGCAAGCTTGAAATGAACTGAACCTCGCCCTAAACTTAATATGACTTGAACCAAAAATCCAGTTCGGTTCGGTTCGATTTTCGATTTTCAATTTTTCTTTTTCTGCTTTTTACTTTTACTTTTATTTTCCTTTTTCTATTTTTTCTTTCTTAATTTTTTTTTGTGGCTTCAAGCCGATGGAGTCTCAAGTAGGGGTGTGCAACTTGGACTGACCGGACCTGGACCGCCTGGACCGGACTTGGACCGGTGGTCCGGTTTCCGGTTCGAGGGGGTTCGGTCCGGTTCCCGGTTCTAAGGATTTTAGGACCGGACCGGACCGCTAGGACCGGACCAGTTGATTTTTTAAAAAAACCATAATATTTATGGTTTACTTATTTAAAATTCACTTCGTAACCCTATTTTTTTCGCGACTCTTCACTTCGTGGCCCCCTTTCCGCGCCTCTTCACTTGTGTTCCAATTTTATTACTTTTGAGTGAAAATATTTTGTGTTTTAAAAGTATTGAAGTATTGTCAAAATATTATTTTTGATCATATTACCGGTCCAATGGAACCGCCCGGGCTTGAGAGGAACCGGACCGGACCGGGAATCGATCACCCCTAGTCTCAAGCATTGGCAAAGGCCTGCGAGGAACAAGAACTTGATGATTGAATTGAATTCGAAAAATCGATGAAATGATTTCACTAATGACAACACAAATCATTCTAAAGGAAGAGTAAGCGTTTGGTTGGCAAAGGTGAATAAATAACTGAAATGTGTGGAATTAAATTGCAGGAGTGATTAGAAATAGATTGTGAAGGGAGCCGATCCCAATACATACGCAGCAGAATATCTCAAATTAACAAGCCCAAAGCCATACTTGAATCATTGATCGTAAACGAGTATATCACACAAGGGACATAACGTGATTTCCACAAATTAAATGATATTATTGCAGTCTCGAGAGATTGTTCGTCCCGATATCACGTTCAAGAGAGAGGCGGGAGTTTTTTTTTGGTCGGAGAGAGGCGGGAGTTCGTCGTCGTTCTTTCGTCACTGTTCTTCTTTCTGTAGAAGATGTGTTGTTCCGTTGAAATGAACGACAGTTATTGACGTAAAGAAGAAAACGTGATCTTATATCACGTTCAACAATAAACTGCCTTTGGCGGTTCTTCCTTTGGTCAAGAGATGGGATACCCTACATGGGCGGACCACCGTCCTTTCTATACACCCTCAAAATCCAACAGATTGTTAGGAAATAACGGGCACTAAAAGAAGTAAATCTTATTCTTCAAGAGTTTGTGCCTATTTATTCCTCTTCAATTTTCCCATTTTATACTTGTTTTCGTCGGTAATTGCCCCACCAAAAACTCCATCCACCTTTTGAGGGAGAATTATCCAAAAAGTCTTAAACCTATTATAATTCTGTCAATGCAATCTATTTAACATTAATAATATTTTAATATTATTCATTTTTAAAATTATTTAAATAATTTTAAATGTCTTAAACCTATTATTAATGCAACTTCAATTTTTTATTTTATTTTTTTTTATTCTTTTCTCCTTCTTCCTCCTTCCTTTGGCCGTCGCTGCCACTGCCCCCCGGCCGATCCGACCCCCCCGGCTAATTGCCCGTCGACCACTGCCCCACTCGCTGGTCGCCGCAGCCCTCCTCGTTGGCCGGCACCACAGCCCCCATCGTCGGCCGCTAGTGATTGTTTTTTTTTCCTAATCTTAAACAAATTAAAGTTAAAAAATATTAATTTGGGACACCAAAGAATTTTTCAGATTTAAAGTTTACCAAACAACATTTTCTCTCAAGTTGCATCCAAATGCATTTTTTTAATTACAGTTTACCAACAGTATTTGCATTTCACTAAACCCCTTTAGCTCACAGGTATTTACATTTTTTCAAAGTACCTCGGCCAAATGCTGAACCAAACAGGCCCTTTGAACTCCCACGGTTATAGGGCTTGCAAGCAAAAGGCTTGAAACTTAGTGACGAGCAACTAACCACATTTATAAGTAGATGTTGCCATCTCAAGTATCTCGACTTACCCAACTGTGTGCATTTGTCGAGCAAAGGGGTAGAAAAGGTGGTGAAGAATTGCAAGACGTTGGGGGAGATAAATCTTTGGAACTGCCATAATGTACGTGACGATGTCCCATTTCTAGATTCGATGGTGTCTGTGAGGCCATCGCTGAGGAGAACAGTCCCACCTCACATATTCGTTTCATCCGAAATCCAGGACTTCTTCTTGCAACGTGGTTGCCTTGTATGTGATTATTGACTTCAAAGGGACAATCGATGAGGCAATTGTCTGGGAAGATTGAGTTGTCTGGGAGCTTGGTTTTCTTATTAGAGATATTATTAGATATCACGGATATTATTGGATATTAGGTATTTTCTATGATATCTTATTTTCTTGCCTATACATATTATTTAGGTATAAATGCCCTTGATTCTAAAAAGTTAGAAGCGAAGCCAATCGATGAGGCGGCGATCATGGATAAACCAGCAGATAGATAAACTAAGAGAGAGGGAACTGGGTAGATTTTCTTTTCTTTGATGTGGTTGACATTGAGTGTTAGCTACCATATTTACATGTCATTTTAATGGGTGTCTAACATAAAACACGAGCGTAATTCCATATATTTGCGATATAAACTCACGATTTTACATCAAGGAGTTGAACAAATGGAAATGGTAATCTTTGCTTTTTCATGCACTCCAATTACTACACTTTACATTTGCACGTAATTTTGTTTCGATTTACTTTCAATTCTATGTAATCTTATTTTCATGTGCACTTTACATTTCCTTGCTTTCCTGTTTAAAGATTGATCACTCAATGTGAAACATCGTTGTGCGCTTTGTACTTGGAAGTGGAATCACAGGCAAATCTCGATCTCC
>JAGVVM010012634.1:0-14454 GCA_019149425.1 Psidium friedrichsthalianum
AGGAGAGAGGCCCACACTATAAATCTTGCTTTGGTCTTTTTCCTCCGGCCTACAATAAACACAACGGAGTTTCGACAGAAAACTCTAAATCAAAGCTTAATATTGGTAAAGGCAAGATTTGCAAAAACGACCTAGCTTCAAAGCATTTTGCTTTTTTTTCAAAATTCAATGCTCTTTCCTTTGCTTTTGCTTTTGCTCTTTCTTCACAAAAATACAAAATTCACCAGGTCCCTTGGTAGAAGGCAAACAAGCAACAAAAACTAGCACAACACACCAAAAGAACTAGAGCCCCCTAACCACCAATTACACGCAACAAAACAAAATTGTGAACAGACACGCACTTGGGAATAATTTCCAAAAATTTGTACGTCCTCAAATCCTAGAGTGTTCTTGAGATCAATTGACCTTTGTTGTGGTTCCAAAAAATAGAGGGACGAGGAGGAGGGTACGGCGGGAAAACGGGGGCGGTTGCCGGGGACGGCGGGGGAACGACCGAGGAACACGAGGACGGGGGGGGGGGGGAAAACACGAGGCATTTTCATTCACATTCTTTGGTGGAAACGGATTCAAGTTCGAGTTTTCCCTCTATGCCTGCTGTTTCTCTCGTTATTGTTAAGCTTCTCTCTCCCATGAGATGATGCGGAAAATTATTGGCTAGAAAATCGGGGGGTGTTGCTTTTTTTTGCAAAAAGCGGATGCTCGTTGCCGATCTATGGCAAGATGCTGGAGCGGATCTTCCGTGGCGGAGAGATCTTCATGCCATGCTTGATCCTGCGGCAACAATGACGGCAACTCTCTGGCTCTCCGCCGCCAAAAAAAGAAAAAGGAGGACAAGCACAAGGTGGTGGTTATTATGCAGGCGGAGGCGGCAATGGCCACCACCACCACGGGGGCTGCCATGTAGGAGGGGTGCCATGGTGTGGACGTGGACATCACGGCAGCAGAGGCGGTGCGGGGAAGGCGGAGTGCCTTGAATTAAACCTATTTATGTCCTTTTTTAGGCATGAAACGTGCAGTAGAGCTGAAATTGGATGGAACTTTGCCTATCTCATACCTCTGCTGCCAGATTTTTAGCTCTAACCCTAGTTTGGTAAGGCTCGGAGGACACGACGCGAGAGAGAAGTTATGCTTGAGTAGGGACGGAAGCGGAGGGGCTACCGTGAAAAGCCTGCCCTAAATCGAACTTTATACTTGAAATTACGATCCAAGGATTGTTATAAACGTAGGAGGAATATGTAAATGCAATCCTTAACCCGTCCCGTTGACTATATTGTTTGATTTAAAAAATAAATAAATAATTTGAACTTAAGGGTGCATTTGTTTTGAAAAAGTGTTTTCTGGATTTCACCCTTTGTCTCGCCGAAATGACTTAGTCATGGAAAGTATTTTTTGGTCAACAAAAAATTCATGGCTAAAAACTAGAAAAGTGAATCCTAAATCTAAATAATGAAAACACTTTCTCGATTTGCTCTCACTCATTTTCTATTTAATTATTTAATTATTTATTTAATTTTCCCTTTCTTTCTTCTTTTCCATTGCAACAACCGGCGGTGGCCATGGGCGAGCTCAAGTTGCCGCCGGCCATCACAGTGAAGGAAAAAGAAGAAATAAATAAATAACAATTAAGAACACATAAATACAAAAAATATGTGAAAGGTATGATTTTTTTTTTTTGTTTGTTAAGATAAAGTCCACGAGATTGTATCATTTCCAAATGAGATACCAACACCAAAAAAATGTTTTGGTTCACATATATCAAACAAAGTTTCTCCTAGAAACTTTTTCTACAATTATTTTTCTTTTTCGCAGAGTTTTTTTCCTAATAAACGCACCCCGAGATGTAATTATACCTTCAATGGTTAATCTACTAGTTAAATTTGAATAACCCACTTGTAAGCTTCAAAACACTTGTATTCTACATAAACGCCCCTAAAACACTTGTAAATTGACATCTTTCTTGCTCCATCCAAAAAATAGAGACCACCAACATACTCGCTGCCCCGATATGTGCCGCATCTAGAAACTTGTTGCAAACGGATGCCAATGCCACCAGATTCACCGTCACATGTAGGATTGTGTAATCTTTATCGATGATCATTCTCGTTACACATGGTTTTTATCTTATGACAAATCGATATAAACTTTGCTTGTATCTATAGTGATTTTGTTGCTATTATAAACATAATTTCCTTAATAAATATACAGCCCTTTCATACTGATAATGCCCGTGGAAGGACACCGAATTTCTTAAAATCTCTCTTCATAACGTTTATCACTATCCTTCATGTTCAGGCACTTCCCAAAAACATTGTCGACCTGAATGTAGATGTATGCATAATTTAAGTGGTTACATGCACTTTGCTACTCTCCGCCTCTTGTCCAAAATAGTTTTGGGGAGAGGCTTGCTTTACTGTGTATAAACTATCAATTGTGCTCTTTCATCTATAACAAAAGACATATGATATTGTGGATCACTACAAGCGTGGCCAGTGGCGAAAGGCTTTGCTCAAGAGGAGAACATTGAGGATGACGAGCTTTTTGCTCCTGTTGCATTCATAATAATATTCATATTCTTCGTCGTTTGCTACGGTCAACCCCAGTCTTTGTTCCATTCGGATGGTAAAATGTGTCCTAAATCGTACTAGTCTACCATCGTTATGGCCACTACTTAATGAATGTTCTTATTTCCCAAAAAAGAAAATTGAATTCCCTTGCCCGGGAATAGTTGGAGTTTCTTGCTTCTAGTTCTGTCCAGGGAACAATGAGGAACTTGATCGTGAGAGATTGGGTGGCTTTTTCAAGGGCCGACGTTCATCGTGGTGATGATGGATCGGACCTTCTGCTGCCCAAGTCCGGAGTGATCTTCGTGGCAGGATTAGTCCTCGCATCCGCCTCGTGTTTTCGTACGTCAACGATCGCAGCAACTCATACCGCTCTAGCAGCGAACAAAAACAAAAAGAAAGGGGAGACGCAAAGGAGGTGGCAGAGGCGGCCGCAAAGCCGATGAGGGCAACAGTGGTGACAGCAGAGATGGAGGCGATGGCGGTGGTGGCCATCATGAGGTCACCAAAAGGCCATCAGGGAGGCCACCATCACGTCCACCACCACGGAGCCCACCACCACGTAGGCCATCATGGAGGAAGTGGTCATGGTGGTGGAGGTGGACACCACGGCGGCGGAAATTCTTGAATTGAACCTATATTAATATATTGTAAGGGACGAAAGCCACGGTAGTATTGAAAAGATAGTTTCGTTTTTAGTAATTGTGATGCGACAATGTTACCTGGATAAAATTATATGGACCAAAAACAGTGGGCAAGGCAAGAGATTGGCCACTCTCCTTCGATGTGTTGTGTTATGCTATTAAAGCCATTTGCTTCTCCTGGTTTCTTGACCATGAGGCAGCCTTACCTTTTGGGGCCAACGCTAGTCTCATACCTCTGCTGTGTGATTTTCAGCTCCACCTTCAGTTTGGTGAGTCTCGGCGACTCGACGAGAGAGAAGCTTTGCTCGAGTGAGGACGGGAAGCGGGAGGGGCTACATTGAAAAGCTCACTGAAAAATCGAACTTCACACTCGAAATCACAATCCTAGAGTGTCATAAACCTACGAGGAACATGTAAATAGAGTTCTAAACCTGTCCAATTGACTAAAAATTTTCGAGATAGTAACTTATCAGCGCTTACAAGTTAGTGAGATCTAACAAAGTAGAGAACTTGCATCGGAAGCAAACCAAAGTTCATGAACTTTAGTAATTTACCGTGGTAGAACCACTATATGAGGAATCGCCATTGCCAAATTCAATGCTAAGTTGTAAAGCTCCGTCATTGGAGTCATTAGCAATAACAAGTAATAACTTGCCGACGTAGCCTGCTTTTAGCTTAGTAAGTTACCAAGGTGGCGGGAAACTTACCATTTTCAAGTGGAATACTAAATTTATAACTCCTCAGGAAGTTATTACCTGTTACTTGAATCAGGTATAACAACCTTCAACATTATTTGACACTTGAATCTAGCATGTTTCCCGGTCATTACTTTACTCTAGAAATGAACGTGATGAATCTCAAATATTTCCTAACGCTCAAATTAGGCGTGTTTCCCAGTCATTACCTGACACTTGAATCGGGTGTGACGAATCTCAAAATAGCCTGACATTTGAATTGGGTTATTATCTCATAGTGACTCATTGAAACAGAGGAGTCATGAGAGACATTTACCGACCCACGATGACCCATTAAATCGGAGGCGGTCTCGAGAGAGATTTTACCAACTCACGGTGATTCATTGAAACAGGGGAGTCCTGAGAGACCTTTACCGACTCACGGTGACCCATTAAAACGGAGATGGTCCCGAGAGACATTCTACCAACTCATAGTGATCTATTAAAACGGAGGGGTCCTAAGAGACAAAAATGGCGCAGCTTGAACCATAACTCAAGCACCCTTTTTTTTTTTTTTTCAAACATCTTGCATTGTTTCGCATCTGAGCTAAATCTCGGATAACATACAAGAACCAATACCTCAAGAACCTTACTTTCACGAGAAAAAGTTTGGAGATTAAGGAAATTGCTAGCATTACGAAGCATTTAGAAATCTAGATGCTTCATGTGTGATCCACACACCAAGGCCCTTTTACCGCTCTGCATGAAGTAAGAAGCCTTTGTGCACATTATTTAAAGTTTACATTTCGCTTGTCAAGCATCATTTCTTATTGCATAAAGATTGGAATTAAAGCCTCGTCAAAAAATCATCAGTCATCATTTCCACCATCAAAATTTAGACTTCAATTTTGTCTTTGAGAAAAACCTCTACGACTCTCCTCTTGAAGAGGTGCAGCTGTTAACACCTAAATTTTGATTTTTCTTTTTTTAAATCATTTATAGAAAATTAGGAATTAAATTTTAGTTCCTACCAAAAATAAATAAAATGTTTTCCATATCATCGCGTTACATTCGCATTTAAACCGGACTTACATTGGATGGATTTAATTCGAGATTCCTAGCTTAATTAAATATCTAAACCAAACCCGTGAATATTGGTAGGGGCCGAAAATTGCACAAATAAAATGTCAAGGTGGAATATTGATTTATCTTGAAACTTGGTAGGCAATTAAGCTAGATATTATAATGGAATATAAGAGATATTATAAGATTTCATATTGATAATGAAAGACATCTCTTTAGCAACCCTGGCTTTAGTCTATAAATAGAGGCTCATATTTGTTCACGATAGATTTTTTCAAAAAGCGCCACAACAGATAATACACGGCGGAGTTTCTTCCTGGTAAGCCTACCGCGGCTTCTCAACCTGTGAAGCTGTGAATTCTCATGCCTTCATCTGTGCGGTGACTGGAATCAACGACAGCAAATCTACGGTCGCCCATTCATATCGGTCCAGTCCAGACGTGGGCTTCAGAAGGGAGAGATACACACTTAACATACTTGGGGTTCATGCCTTGGAAGACACGTTCGCAGGAGGGAAGGGACAGATTGAAGACACGGCCAAAAAGTCTGTCACGATTGGAGAGAGACCCGCGAGAAAGAAGACAAATTCTCTTTCTTCCTGTACGCCATACAAATTCAGCATACCCGGCCAAAAGGATTCAAGAAGGAGGAGGGAGAAAAGGCCAAGCAAAGGCAAAAGTTCAGGGGGATTATTCTTTCTGGACAGCCAGGCAAAAATCGTGGTGGCCTTTCGAAGTCCATCCCTGCAACAGCCACGTCAAGTTCCTTGCGTGGCCGAGGTCTTCGTTGGAGCTTTCTCACGCCTGCCGTCTCCCATCAACCAGCTCCCCCTCGGTTTTTTCAGTTGTGGCGTCTAAATCTGATTTTTTTTTTTTTTAAGGTTCCTAGGTGTTCCTTAAGCCACTTCTACATCTTTTGTGGCCACTGTTCATCGATGTCAGTTTCTTGTGGTGAGGTGATCATGTCAAACTAGCAAGTTTGACCCAAACTCATGCTATCACGAGAGTTCGTCACTGGTCACTAGAAGCTATCCAGTTAACATCTTCCAGCCGCGATTCATACGCAAGCTTGGCGCAAGTTCAAATTGGAAGGCCAATCTTGTGGATATCGGTAGGATTTCCTATCTTTAATCGAATATACACTCGCCTAATTTGCAAAATTCTTCACAGTTTAAATATATCACATATCTTGTAGTATATTTTACATGAATTGCATCATCTCTGACAATGCAGATTTGATTAGGAAATTTCCTAATCCGCAACTTAGTTTCTATCCCCGCTTTATTTTTCTCCTAAAGCGTAAACGCTATGGCAACAAAAAATTTGAACATAACCATCAATATCAACAAGCTACAATTCAAATCACACCACGCAACTCTTCAACTATCTCAATGGACGAACTTCTACAACTCCATGAAGTGACAGAAAGTGCGCTCATTGGATTTCTTTTTGGCTTCTACAATTTGAATTCCCTCCCAAATGAGACGGAAATAATTGGAACCCCCAAAATTCAATGAGTTTCACGATGATTTAATTCCCCTTAAAGCATGAATAATCGCCTACAAAAGAAGAAGCCTTAGAAGCGGCTTCAATCTCCATGGCCTTCACTGGCCACCGAGCTCAAAGAGGCTGAACTTCAGTTGCTGCAAGCTCATCGAGATCTGGAGGCTCAGGCCATGACCATCGAGCTCGATGAGCAATGGCGACTGCTTGCAGAGTCGAGCAACAACAGGGCTTGCATATTCAACTGCAAAACCAAGGAGGAGGGCTTGCTAGATCCGGCTAATGGAGGTGACAAAAAAAAAAAAAGTGGAAGAAAACAAAAATGAAAGAAAAATATTCTACAAAAAGTCATTGTTATGAATAAATTTTTCCACGTCACATCAGAGTAAACAACAATGTCGAATTAGGCCGGCATGTCACATAAGACAGCCCATGTTAACTGAAGCGCTAAATCAATAATTCCGGGTGAATTTTCGTCGGCAGGATTTGATTGGATCATGAAGAGTTGGATCAAACTCACCAATAGTACAAAACCTTCACGTGGAATAGTTGAGTGGTCTATCATCGTCGTGGCCAATAGTACTTAATTGAATGCTCCTCGCCTCGAGAATAGTTGAGTTCTTGTGCCTGTTTCTCTCCGTGGGACGATGAGGAACTTAATGGTGAGAGATTGGGGGCTTTTGCAAGCGCCAACGTTCGTCATGATGATGATGGATCAGATCTTCTGCTGCTCAAGTCCGGATTGATCTTCGTGGCATGCTTGATCCTCGCGTCCATCGTAGTGTTCTCCTGTGGCGACAATGGCAAGAACTCTTCTGGTAGGAGGGGCGGAGGTTGTGGCGGGGGCGGAGGCTGCGGTGGGGGTGGAGGTTGCGGCGGGGGCTAGGGTCGCTGCTAACATCGAAGCCAATCCTTGCAAACATAAAGTAATTATGTTTAGTTTTTTATGTTGGTGTTGGTAATGGCACTGTGATTTGCTGGCAAAATAAGTAGCTGATGGGTAAAAGAGTTTGGTGACATCAATTAGTACATAGAATTTGTGTTTAGAGCATGGTTGTGGTTTATCTCTTCTTATCCGTCTATTTATTCGGTTCCAATCCATCTTAAATTTCAAGGGAAAGACAGAATTATGGAAAAGATATTATATAGAATTTGTGTTTTGTGCATAGTTGTGGTCTATCTCGACCTATCTGTCCATCGATTCAATCCGGTCCATCCTAAATTTCAAGGGAAAGACAGAGAGTTATGAAAATATGAGAGGGCCAATACCACAAATCTTGCCGTCTTTTCCTTTGGCTTCACGGAGTTTTGACACTCTAATCAAGCTTAGTAATTGGTAAAGCAAGGTTTGCAAAAGACTAGCTTGCAAAGCATATGCTTCAATCAACGCACAGCATCAAAATCCAGCTCTCGATAGAAAGGCAAACTAGCATCAACAAAATCATGAACACATTTGAAATAATTTCCAAATTTGCACTCTCAACCTTAGTGGCCCGCGAGAGAAATTGACCTTTGTGTGGTCCAACTGAGAGGGACGGCATTTCACCTTCTTTGTGGAAACGTGACTCAAGTTCGAGTTCCTGCTTCTCGCCATGCGATGATGGGGAAAATTAGTGGCGAGAAATCGGGTCGCTTTTGCAAGCGCCACCGATCATGGTGCTGCTGGACCGGATCTTCCGTGGCAGAGTGATCTTCATGCCATGCTTGATCCTCGCTTCCTGCGGCGACAATGGCAGCAACTCGTCTAGCTCTCGCCACAAAAAAGAAAAAAAAGAGAGACAGCCAAAGGTTGTGGCTACTATGCAGGCGGAGGCGGCAATGGCCACCACCGCCACGGGGGCCACCATGTAAGAGGTGGTCATTGTGGTGGAGGTGGACACCACAGCGGCAAAGGCGGTTGCGGCGAAGGCGGAGGGCCTTGAATTGAACCTATGTTTATGTCTTTTTTGGGCATGAAAGGTGCAGTAGAGCTGAAATTGGATGAAACATGGGCCTATCTCCTACCTCTGCGACGAGATTTTAAGCTCTGCCTTTAGTTTGGTGAGGCTTGGAGACTCGATGCGAGAGAGAAGCCAGGGTCGGAAGCGGGAGGGCTACAGTGAAAAGCTTAGCCATAAAATCGAACTTTATATTTGATATTACGATCCAAGGTTGTTATAAACGTAGGAGGAATATGTAAATGCAGTCCCTAACCCGTCCCGTTGACTATATTGTTAGGACGGACGTTTTTAACCAATTTAATAAATAATTTGAACTTAAGTTAAGGGTGCAGTTGTTTTGGTGAAAGCATTTTTCTGGAATTAGTTTTCTGGACTTTCACTCTTTTGACTTTTCGAAAATGACTTAGTCGACAGAAAGTATTTTCTTATCGATGAAGAATTCATGACTAAAACTAGGAACGTGAATCCTAAATCTAAATAGATGGAAACACTTTCCGAATTTGTCCTCACTCTTTTTTATTTTATTTTATCTTCTATTAAATTTTCTTCTTTCGTTCTTCTTCTTCCACTGCAACGGCCGGTGGTGGCCGCGGGCGAGCTTGAGGCTACCGCCGGCCATCGTAGTGGAGGAACAAGAAAGAAAGAAAAAAATGAAATCAAGAATAAAAAAAATTAAAAAATATGTGAAAGATATGATTTTTTTTTGTTTGAGATAAAGTCATGAGATTGTATCATTTTTCAAATGAGATACAAACACCACAAAGGGTTTCTGTTCACATAGCATCAAACTAAGATTTTCCTAGAAACTTTTCCGAAAATCATTTGTCTTTTTCATGGAGTTTTTTCTCAAAATAAACACACCCTAAGATGTAATTATACCTAAATGGATAATCTGCTAGTTAATTTGAATGACCCACTAGTAAAGTTTCAAAACACTTGGTATTTTATTACTGGATGTGGGGATAGCGAAATTGTTATTTCATCGGTAAGACAAGAAATAATTGTCACGCCTATTTCTATAACAATAAAGGATTAATACCACGAAAAATTATAAATCAGTACACTTCGGATAAATTTTTTCAAATTATTTTTTTATAAAAGAAACCTAAATTAGTACATCTTTCATAAATTTACCCCCAAACCGTTTTTATGACCACCAAAAATTTCAAACCGGTACGCCTTTGATAAGTTTACTCCAAACTAATTTTTTGACCACCATAAACTCAAAATTGATACAATTGTGACAAATATACCATCCGTTAATTAAATTTTATTCTAAAATTACTGAGTTAGATGACATATAGCAGTTGATAGGTATATCGGTTCATGATTTTTACCCTCTGTTTGTCAAAGGTATTTTAGTTTGAGATTTTTTGTGGTACTAACACAATTAAATGAAAACTAACAGAGAATAAACTTGTCATAAGTGTACCAGTTTGAAATTTTTGGTAGACAAAAATTTAGTCTGGAGTAAATATATCACATGTACCAATTTAAGATTTTTTGTGATCAGAAAAATAATTTGAGATAAATTTATCATAAGTGGATCATTTTGGGATTTATTATGGTCAAGAAAATAGTTTGGGGTAAGTTTTTCGTGGGTATATTGACGTTTTTCGTGGTATTAATCCAATAGTAAAGTAGTTGGCAGTTTTGCTTCTGAATACTATATTTGAAAATGGTAACAACGAGGCCCATTTATAAATTTTTAGAGTGCTTGGTAATATACTACTCGGTGTGTGGTGATAAAATCATCCTTCCATTTGTAAGTCACAAATTATTTGATCGGCCCAAGTATAAAATTTTATGGCACTCGGTAATATACCACTGGATACTCGTTAAAATTTTAAACGCCAGTGATGAAAATTGCTTTCAGCATTAACTCATCCAGCAAAAGGCCTATTTCTTAGAAAAACTGCAACTTTAAATTTCGTCCTAATTCTACTCCGAATTTTTATGAAAAGAACTCTCAACTTTAGTGTGGTCTCAATCCTGCCCAGAACCTTTTGAAAAAGAAATCACAAATACGCCCAAACTTTTTTTTTTGGTCTAAAAAAATCACAATCTTCCAAAAAGTTTTGATTAGTTGTTTGATGTGGCATTTTCATGTCAGCAGCAAATCTACATCAGCAGGGTAATGTGAAAAATTGTCTCCAAAATGAAACCACCCATTGAGATGAAAATTAGGGATGACTAACGATGTTTTTTTTATGGATGTTTAACAAGGGAAATTTTGAGATTAGAGTTAAAGTTTGTGATGTGTTTAGATAAAAAAAAATGTTAATGGAAGATTTAGGATTGGACCTAAAATTGGGGTCCCTTTTAGACCAAAAAAGTTTGGGCAAAAGTTGAAGTTCTTTCTAGATCAAAAAATTTAAGACGAATTTGGGACTACACTTAAAATTTGGAATTTTTCACGGAATTAAGCTTTTGGTAAATTGAAATTAGTCTTTAGTTGGTTTGCGTTATTAGAAGCAAAGTTAGAGGGAAAATTGCTATTTCAATCATAAGCCAATTGAATTGATATAATCATGAACATTATGCGTAAAATTCTGATATGGTTCTTTTGGCCGATTCTCACCTGAAATTGCTGACGTGGCGGTTCATCTTGACGGTTCTATCCACCATTTATTTTTCTCCTAAAGCGTAAACCCTTAATGGCAACAAAAAAATTGAACATGACCGTCCATATCGGCAAGCTACAATTCAAGTCACGCCAAGCAACTCTTCAACTATCTCAATTGATGAACTTCTACAACTCCATGAGCTGACAGAAAGTGCACCCATTGGATTTGTTTTTAGCTTCCACAATTTGAATTCCCTCCCAAATGAGACGGAAATAATTAGAACCCCCAAAATTCAATGAGCTTCACGATGATTTAATTCCCCTTGAAGCATGAATAATCTCATACAAAAGAAGAAGCCGTAGAAGCGGCTTCAATCTCCATGGCCTTGAAAGGCTACTGAGCTCGAAGCGGCTGAATTTCAGTTGCTACAAGATCACCGAGATCTGGAGGCTGGGCCATGGCCATCGAGCTTGACGAGCAACAACGACAGCTTGAATCGAGCAACGACAGGGCTTGCATATTCAACTGCCAAACCAAGGAAGGAGGAGGGCGTGCCAGATCCGGCTAATGGAGGTGAAAAAAGGGGGAAAGAAAATGAAATGAAAAGAAAAAGATTCTACAAAAAGGCGTGTTTGGAAAAAAATTTCCCACGTCACATTACCGGTATGTCACATAAGATGATAAGACGGCCTATGTTGACTGAAGCGCTAGATCAATAATTTTGGGTGAATTTTCGTCGGTAGGATTTGATTGAAGCATCAAGCGTCGGATCAAACTAATCAATAGTACAAAACCTTCCACGTGGAACGTGGAGTTTCGAATCAATCTCACCAATAGCCTTGATTGACCCGCAACTTGTCTTATCAACCTTTTGGTCCAACCATAGCCATTTGCATTTGAAGAATTCAAACTTTGATGAGAAGCAATTTCGAAGAACCTTCGCCACGACTTGCAAGAAGACCTGCAGGTGAATTTTTTCCAAAATCGGAGTGGTCTATCATCGTTATGGCCAGTAGCACTTAATTGAATGTTCCTCACCTCGGGAATAGTTGAGCTCTTGTGTCTGGTTCTCTCCGTGGGACGATGAGGAACTTAATGGCGAGAGATTGGGGAGCTCTTGCAAGCGCCGGCGTTCGTCATGATGATGATGGATCGGATCTTCTGCTGCTCAAGTCCGGAGTGATCTTCGTGGCGTGCTTGATCCTCACGTCCATCGTAGTGTTCTCCTGTGGCGACGACCGTAACAACTCTTCCCGCTCTAGCAGCAAAAAGAAAAGGAGAGAGAGCGAAGGAGGCGGCGGAGACGGAGGCGATGATGGCAGCAGCGGTGGAGGCGATGGTGGTGGCGGTGGTGGCGGCGGCGGCGGCGATCATGCAGGTCACCACGGAGGCCATCAGGGAGGCCACCACCACGGAGGGCATCAGGGAGCCCACCACCACGGAGGCCATCACCACGGAGCCCACCACCACGGAGGCCACCACCACGGAGGCCATCAGGGAGCCCACCACCACGACCACGTAGCCCACCACCACCACGTAGGACACCATTGAGGCCACCACCGCGAAGGCTATCACAAAGGAGGTGGTTATGGTGGTGGACGTGGACACCACGGCAGTGGGGTGGTTGCGGCGGAGGTGGCAGGGGGTCTTGAATTGAACCTATATGCATAAATTGAAAAAAAAAAAGGTTCATTTCAATATATACATATATATATATATGATAATGTACAGGAGGTTACATTCATCTCTCTTTCATTACAATCCTCGACTTGATTTCATAGGTAGCTGTTGTCTGAGGAAATGCCCATGAAGTTTGTTCCACGGCCAGCCACATCGGCTGCCGTTCTCCCCCAAGTCCTCAGCTTCAAGTTGCAAAATCGGCATCTTTCCTGCTCCATCCGAAAAATAGAGACCACCAACAAACTCGCCGCCCTCATATGGGCCGCATCTAGAAACTCGCTGCAAACGGACACCAAACACCACCAGATTCACCGCCACATGTAGGATTGTGTAATCTTTATGGATGATCATTCTCGTTACACATGGTTTAACTTATGACGAATAAATATAAACTTACTTGTAGCTACAGTGATTTTGTTGCTATTATAAAAACATAATTTTCTTAATAAATATAAAAGTCTTTCATATTGATAATGCCGTGGAGTATAAAGACATCGAATTTCTTAAAATCCTCTCTTCAGAATGTGTGATCACTTATCCTTAATGTTCAGGCACTTCCAAAAAAAATTGTCAAGCTGAATGTAAATATATGCATAATTAATAATTTAGGTGTTACATGCACTTTTCTACTCTCCGCCTCTTGTCCAAAATAGTTTTGGGGAGAGGCTTGCTTTACTGCTGTACACACTATCACTTGTGATGTTTCATCTATAAGAGGTCACATTTCTCCTTATGAGTAGGTTAGTGTCCCAATTACAGTCTTATTTGAGTCTTTAGTAATACTTATTTCGTACATCTTCCTCTTGAACTCCCGGAGTTAGAACATGGCGCCTGTTTATGTTGTTTCCCTACATATGTCATTGAGCACAAAGGGGATAGATGTTGGGATATCATCTCCAACCATCTCCTTGTGTCTCGTTATGTTACCTTTTGGATTCTCATCTTTTCATTCCTTCAAATCATGTCTTATGTCCCCTTCTTCACCAATCATTATGTGGATCTATTCCCAAAAGATCTCACACCTTCGTCCACTTGTGAATTTTCCTCTCCTTGTGTTTTTCTAATCTTGATGAGGCTCATTCTAGCCTTAACACCACGGCACCTTCTAACATATCTGCCCATCTTCAAATTCCACCGACAGACATTCTTTTCTCCTCGATCTGTGGATCCACTAGAGTAAGTTGTCCTTATCGCGAACTAAAAATCAGTTACGACCTTAGGTTAATGGATTATCAGGTTAATTAAGTAACTAACCTAATGCGGACTCTCCCAAGCCCTATTAATTCGCAACTTTGATTTGTTCAAGCAATTTAGAATTCGGAGTCGCCACTAACCATTTTTGGTAGGTTGGTTAGATACGTAAATAAAATAGCGGGAGGATTATTTTATTCCTACGAACCAGAGATTAAGTGTTCGGAGACTTGATTACGCTAGTTAACTAAAACTAACGCCCTTTCGGTACCTTAATTCCATGAAAACCTAGGTTCGGCAACTTAAACTTGATTGATTTTTTTCTACCCTTTCAGATGGAGGCTTTTTTTATTGTTTTCACTCTTTGGAATGGATGCAATGCATGACATGTGAGGACTAACCTATATGCCGAATTTATATGAGTAAATTAAACATGCAAGATGACATCAAATTAATGCAACACTCAAGGCAACATGCAGAAATTCATGCACTTTAAATAAAATAAACATGCAGAGACTATATATAGCATGCGAAAAATCTAACTAACCTAGATAGAATGCGATTTTTTAATTCAAGCAATTAGAACATACAAATTAAACTATCCTAACATGG
>JAGVVM010012635.1:0-19212 GCA_019149425.1 Psidium friedrichsthalianum
TTCCCCCTTTCCTCCCCCCCTTCTCCTCTCTCCTCCCCCCTTTCCCCATTCCTCTTTTCCTTCTCCTCTCTTCTCCTTCCCCCTTTCTTCCTTCTCTCTCCCCTCGCTCCCCCCCTTTCTCCTCCTTCCTCTCCCCCCTCTCCCTCCCTCTCCTCTCCTCCTATCCTTCCTCCTCCCTCCCCTTCTCTCCCCCCCCCTTCCCCCCCCCCTGGCCGGGTGTGTGCCTACCCCTTCCCCCATCATATTCCCCCCCCCCCCTTCGCCACGCGCCCCTCCTCACTCCTCTAAAGATGGACGCAAAGGAGGAAAGCGACCATAAGAGCTGTTTAGCGAAGACGTAAAAAAAATTAAAGAGAGCAAGGAGGACATCCCTCAAGCTTTCTTCGCGAGCTTCTTCTGTACCTCAAATCTTCAAGTTGCAATAACCCTCCGGTTTTTATAGTAATCTACTCACTAACATCGTTATTGGTTTGGAGGTTGGTGTCATTGCTGCAGCTCCTCCTGAAGCATAGATTGTCATTTTGGAATCATGCATTCACAAGGTTGGGCTTAGTTGCTGTGTGATGATGGTGCACAGCCAAAACTTGTCATTCGTCCTTCGAAAAATACAGATGCAGAAAACTTCACGAGCAATATTGTTATCTTTTATCGTGTAGAAAACTTTGAAGAATTTGCCGATCAGACAGTGACAGGAATATTATTGGATAAGCTATACCAGCAACCCAGTATAGATGATATGCACCTATTGCATTTTCTCAAGAAACTGTCCCTCTCACAGTCTCCATTGACATGATGTCTTGAAAGGTGGGTTGAGCAAGACTAATGTGTTTATCTCTTCCTCACCTTTTTTTCTTTAATATGGCAGCTTGCTCCAACTTGATGTTGCTGGTATTGTCCTTAGACTACTGATGAGTCCTAGATGAGTATATTTACTTAGCAGGTGTAATTGCAGCTTGCTTTGTGTTAGTAGAAAGGTAATAATACAGCGGAAACTTATACTAACGGCACTTTGTAACTTCGAGGGGAAATCCCCTCAAGTTTGTAATTTGTGGACTATGTTTGTATAAACACACTGCCGAATCACCAGCCAAATAGTGCGGTGTGTCCCTTATTCTTTAGCAGTCAATAACCCTTTTAGAACACAGATCTCTTAACTTCAATTCATACACATCGCATCTGTACTGGGTCCTTACCTTTTTCTTGTCGATGTTCTAGAGTCCAAGAGGGATCTATAATTATTTCTTGCAGCGTAACAATCTACTACGGTTCGCCAGTACCTAGAGACATTTTGCCATTAATGTTTACCTGAGTTTCCCATCCCTGGTGAGGATCTTTTACTGGTTTTTGTATAATTTATTAATGAATCTCAAGTGTAAGTTGATGTATCTTGCTGAGTGAAAAATATTTTGTTTAATGATAAGTGAGATTGGATATTGTTGTTATATACTTCAGCGCAGGATATTGAAATTTTTTTCTTTCGACTGAAGTCTTTAGTAGTATAATTTCACAGAGGAAAGAGGGGGTGTGTTGTGTTGAATTTAAGATTGACCTTGAATTTATTGTTGAAGAGAAATATAGTCTAATAACATGACCACATTGTTATTGCTATTTAGCTGTTGCTTGTGGCCTCTTACTCTTTTTTGCTCCATGCCGTCTTTCCTGTTGGCCTCTTACTATGTCAGTCTATATTAGCACAGACGTATCCTTAAAATGGTACTTGTACCTAATTACAGGCGGGGAGCATTGGTACCTATTTTATGAGACCACAATGCGAGGCCAAGTAAACGATGTGATATAATGTTTTTCTAGGAAAAATATGATGACAATGATTTACAAACACACCAGTTTCATTGTAACAGAAGCGATGACTTATCTTTTAACGTTTGGTGACTTCATATTATATTAAGTCAGCTGAAAATAGTTTCTTTAGAACTTTCTTCTTTGGTGTATTGCAGTTTTATTAAGTTTGCATTCTAGTACTTCGTGTTATTTAATTATCTATATGTTGAAAGCGTCTTGTGTTATATTTACTATATATATGTCTAGAAGTGATTCACCTTTCTTAGAAATGCTACATTTTGCATTTCCTTTTGCTTCCTTCGTTGTTTTTATTAAAAGAACAAATAGCCATGCACGTTCTGTGGGACATTTTGTCTAATGACATACTTTTTTAACCTCATAATCAGAAAAAATCACTGCCACTTGTTGTGGAATTTATTGAGCATGGGATATTTGGATAATGTTATTGACACAAGTTGAGAAAATTGCTTGTGGACTTCCAAAATGCTAGCAAAAGATGCAGATTAAATATGCAATGACAGCATGAAATGATTTTTTTTTCTTTTTTTTTTGTTGGAAAGGCTTTGTTCCGTTTGTTTCGTAGAAAATTAATGATTTGGAAAGCATTTCATAAAAATGATGGTCTTTTGCTTTAGAAAACTAGTCATGGACAATGTTTTAATATCAAAAACAATCAATGCTAAGCATTTTCATTAATATAAAAAATTTGCATTTATTTATTTTGTAAGCAATACAAACAGTCACTTTTTTTCAGGCAGTGATTTTGTGCAAAACAAAGGTACTAAGTTGATGAACCTTTTACACAACTCTCCATATCACATGGGATGTGTTTTGGGTACTATCTTGGCTGCACATCTCTTTGAATATGAATAAGTCGAGCATACATTAATCAATTAATGCCATCTCTTCTATGCAGGCACCTTCTCATATGTATTTATAGTAGCTAATATCCTTCTACACCACATCTAATGATGTTCCACTTAGGCATTTGGGAAGATTTACTTCCTCTTATAATTCCATTGTTGACCTCACATCATCACAGTTTATGTGGATTTACCAGGTGAAGCAGATAGTTTTCTTTTATGTTACTTACCGCTCTTTACATAAAGTGCATGATTGACTTGTTGGAAATCTCACAGTTGTTGGTTATAAAATCTACAAAAAGTTGTTTCCTACTGTTGGTCATGGAGCCTCTGAGTGCGTCCTCTAGAGAAAAAATGCTTTGAGGATTTGCAAGAGTATCTGACTAACAATCATGATTGTGCACGGTATGGCATTGCCATGCATTTTTTTTTTTTGAAAATCAGCAATGGATTTCCTTTTTGTCATTTTTCGAAGTTGACCAGAAGTCTGCTGTCATGAGTACATGGATTTCATGGTATGACTGAATATAATATGTTCAGAGGATAACTTATTTTAAAATGTGTAATATATGTTGTGAAAAGCTGCTCAAATGTAATATTTTATTATTCCTTCTTCAGTTTACGATCATCAATGGAAGGATATCTTGATGCCTATGATCCCAAAGTTTCTGCTACTCCTGGAATTTTCGTCAATCGGGTTGAGATAAGTCTCTCTTTTTTGATAGTCATTAATGGAAGCCTTTAGAGAGTTGCTGGCATAGTTAATTGATTCAAATATATTGATAAATGAATAAACTTTGTTCATTTGCACGTGAGAAGGGGTGTTAAAGTATCCCATATCACTTACTGACATGATTTTCTATGTCTTATATTCATTTTACTGCCTCCACCATATAGGTTAAACTTTTGTGTCGAATTCTCTAACAAAGTCATTACACTTAATATGTATCAAGTCTTCTGAAAGAGTGAGAAGTTCATATCGTTTGTTATTGTCCCATACTATGTCTTTTTGGTTTCATTGTTCCTTTGAACCTGAGTTTCCATTCGAATTTGCAAAGTATGGATCTGATTATATGAGATCAACTTCAATACCTTGGAATAAGGTGGATGTGTAGGTGCTAGGATGTGAATGCAAATTTTTGGCACAATTTGTTGTAATGTTACTCTCTTTTGTTTGTGTGGGTTTCAGTGTGTCCTGTCTGTTATCTTCCTGCCATTGTCGTTCTTACTATGCAATAGCTGTGAATATGTTGTAGAAATGGAACACGGGCTTTGTTTTTTACCTTTTGGACTGTCATTCATTATGTATGGATCTTTGTGCCCTCAAAGCTGTATGCTGGTTCTCACCTTCTACTATTCTGCTTGCAGATCCCAAAGCTTCTTTTGCATAGGATGTTCCCAAATGCTGCCTATTCTGTTTGGATTGATGGAAAACTTGAACTTCTAGTGGATTCTTATCAAATACTTGAAAGGCAAGAATCTGTATACCCACTGTGTTGTTGAAGTATCTTGATGCAATAGGATTTTAAATTTCAAAGGCCCTTTCATAAATTCTTTGGTCACATTTGCAGTGCTTACCTGAACAATGAAATTAAATGAACATAAACCTATCAAAGCAAGAGCTGTAATGGGATTTGGAATACTGACTGGGATATTGATTGGACTATTAAATCTCAGTTTGAGTTTCAATTTTGTGGGTTTCTACTAGGTAATCCTTTAGCCCATTTTTCTGTCTAAGCACTATGCATTTGCCAAATAATATGCAGATGAAGATTGAGTATATGTCCTCATGTATTGATTTTCCTCTAGCCTTAAGCCTTCATTCTACTAAGATGGCAAGAATCTCACAGATGGTCAATGTCTAATTGTAGCTTGCTTCACTACTGGTGATATCTCCAAACCATGAGAGGCTCTCGGGTGAACAATGTTTGTTGCAACCACAAGGAAGAAGATGGTATTCTGCTGGAAATGAGCTCTATGATCTAGCGGTGGTGTTGACGTAACTGAAGAATCTTGCGGAGCCGAGAATGAAAAGGTTGCAGGAGGATTTGACTTTCAGGGGATATTGTAGAAAACAGAAGAGGCATATAGCTGATGAGCATTGCAAAATAAGCAGTACATAGGTGCTACTGTAAATGTTAAGATTGGGAGCAGTTGCTCTATTAGCCTCAGTGATAACTCTTTTATGTTTATAGCCATTATTGCGTAGACAGCGTGAGTAGTGAATTCAAGGACATTGGCTCGGGATGTAAACTAGTGCCTTCTTTGATGCAATGATGGGTTTACATTTGAATGAAGTAATATGTTTCACTAATTCTCCCTGCAATTTCATCCATAGTTGTTGCTTAGTACTGTGATTGTTGTCGGGTTCGAACTCCAGGTGTTGAATTCTAATGTGATTAGTTCTTTAGTGGTGCCCTGTTTTTTTGTGCCGATCAATGTTCTTGCCTTGTGAAACGGATGTTCTACAGGTTCTTTGGGCTTTTTTGTCCCTGTTTTTTTGTGCCGATTAATGTTTTTGCCTTTTGCCGATTAGAAGTTTCCTTCATTTTTTCTACCAATTGGTCAAATGCTCCACGCTATCGTCATACTGATTCATACATACACAAGGACAACCTATGCCAACATTACTGAAACCAGGAGAATATCATGAGCATCAGGAAAGGGTAAACTGCCAAATTTTCTGCAATTTTTCACCCATTATGACTTTGTAAGACAGGTTGTTTCTTCCTATTTCAGAAAGACAACCTCGGTGGTCTAAAGTATGTACAGAAATGCAAGCACCACCATCACAAGTGGACAGTCCAAAAAACCAAAAGAACATACCTTCTACATCGAAGGATCACACAAGAATTCCAACTAATGTAAATTGCACAAAAGACACACAATCAGCAGTAACATGTGTCTTAAATAAGAAACCACAACTGTCTTAAATGGAATAAGGGAACATGTACTTTTTAGTGATTACAAACACATAAATGCAGATATTAAGATCCTACTCACATCCTATAAGTTCAAGCTACACCTTCATAAGCAAGGAGCATTTCTAATCGATGTTGACATTACTGAAGCCACTAATCACATCTCAGAAGCTGTCATTCACCTCCCTTGCATTCTGTTGCTCCTGTATAGTCACTCGAAGCGAACCTTGGGTATGTCCCAATCTTGTATAGTCAATCGATGCGAGCATTGGCTATGTTCCAGCTCCCTTCGGGTTTGTTCCAGCTGAAATCGAGTTTGTTCCAACTCCATTTCTAGACCTCTTATTATACGACTACATCCACTGGGACAAGAATCGTCCTGATTAGACATAACAAGAAACCATATAATTGTTACATCGCTAAACCATTGAAAAATTAAAGTGTCTTATTACAAGAGTAAGCAACTAACATACCTGCTTCAAATGTTATTATTGGGATGAAATCGTCTAGGCAAATGAATTGTCGTTGGCAACTCTTTCATATTGAAAAATTTCAAGTACGCCTATTTTGCAACTTCCCAGTTTTTATATCCTTTGTAATTAGCATTATTAAAACCACTTACTTGCACTTCAGTTTGGGGCCAACTATCGTATATGCCGATATTATGGCCATTGAAAATAACATAGTATTCCTTCGGCATTTCAGCAAACCTAAAATAGCATAGACAAGTGACATACAATATCAAGGAGCATTAGCATTCAATTTACAAAGCATTCACTTTACCATGTATATATATTCAATTTACAAAGAATTCTTGTGAAGATCAAAGTAACCACTTTGATGACAAACCTAAAAAATTTCCAGCAAACATAATCAAGTGAGATTAGCAAGTTCGTTGAAGCATTTCAAAAGTTACAAAACCAAAAAAATACGACAACCAATAGATGAAGCACAAAATTTTCTAGTGATTTCCAGTGAAGAGACAGAGAATTCCAAAAAATAAAAGTACCTCTTACCAGAGTGGTTTCATCATTTTTGTTCTCAAATACATCTAAGCAATATGCCCCAATAATTCAGCCAACTAACATATAGACAACATATTTTAGTATTGAAAAAACTAAATAAGAAATCCAAAAAGGGCTAGCCGAGTAATATTTCCACCACTGTTTTTGTCCTTCACATCACCATATTTTTAGATGCCACATAAGGAAACTTTTCATACTAGGAAAGACTTACAAACATTGGAAACTGTAAGAACCATGGAAAGGTTAGAACCACCAATCACCATCTAAATTGGTAATGCGGCAATTGAAATAGTGTGGGGAACAGGCCAATTGCAATTAATTTTAGAATTTTCCAATGAAATCATTCACGCAATACGACTTTTTTACAGACATTCACGAAATAGAATGAGGTTAATATGGAAAATAAGAAGGTGTAGAGACCTAAACATTATGACTGCACAACTAAAACCAAAAGCTCAACTTTGTACCTATGCAGAATACTACTCTTCTAGGTTCTCCACTGTTGTGCTTTCTTTTGTCTCTTTTGCTCTACTAAGGGTTCTTCTCAAGCCTAGAACTATAAAAAAAAGTTGGTCAAATTGAGCAGTGATTCAGCAACTTCATGTAACCAATCTACATTAGATAAAAAAGTACCATAGTACACTTTTGCTGTCCCATTTTGCATGAAGATAAGGCAAAAAGTTAACATCAGACATCAATATATCTTCAAGAGATAATGCCAATTAACAAAAATGAAGGGAGAAAATACCATGTATTCCGGCTAGGACTTCTCTATTGAGGTGAAGTCATGAAATATGAAATGAAGCAATCACTCCAATGGAAAAAAAAAATAACTAAAGCACCGGTTAAACTAGGCCTCATAAACTAAACAATGTAGCATGCTAAACTCAACCAATTGGTGAAAGAATCCTAAGGAAGCTCATAAGCGTTAAACATGCAACAGTCTAGATACTAATGGAGTAGCCAACTACAGCAGTTATCCAAAGAGGAGTAAATCGGCATGAGAAAAGAAAGGAAAAAACTGAACTTCTTTGGTTAATAGGGATTGAGGACAACACTTAAGTGCTGAATACTTGTATTAGATGGTAAAGCATGCTAGAAGCTCAACATTTGAAAAGTAATCTCGTGGTACACCATCACTTCATCAGAGGCGATGCTTAAGTTTAGTAATGCATATGCATACATATATGTAACACCCACTATGTGCATCGATTTAGAAAGCTACGCACGTACATAAATACAGACGGACAGGGAGCACTTCATGATAAACCAATCATTTGGTAGAAGTTACGCCACTAGTTGCACAAACTAATCATTTCTAATTTGGCCAAAATCAGATTTCTAATGGAGGCTAATGAACACCAAGCATTTGTAATCTATCCTTATCATTATCAATCATCACTGCCACCTTCTTTGACTCAAACCATTAGAGTGCTAATTTTTTCCTTGAAGTGAAAGGCTTCTCTTTTCTCAAGCAAAAGGAACATCTAAACACCATAATCATCAAAGAAAATTCAACCAGAGCTTAAGCAAGATAACCACGTGATGACAGTTGGTCATTCACGGCCACCCACGATGTGTACACGTGAGGTGGACTAAGCTGATTAGTCTCAGTTTTGTATTGTACTTCAAGCTGCATTTCAGTTGGCAACACTCAGTTTACAAGTTTAGAACAAGGGACAGAGGCGCATCCCAACAATTACTGAGGTCATGATTTTAGGAGTGGAATAGACATGTTGATTCTTCATTGAAATACTGTAGTGGCAGCTTAATTCTATCTTCAAGAGAGACGGTACGAAATATGAAACGAATTTCAAAGAGCAAATCTAGGATCTTTAGAGATCCTGCGTTCTGAAACTGACCATACTGTTCTCTTCTAATTCCTAAACTCATATCAAGTTCAGACAAGGACAAGTCAGAGAGTGGCGAATCCTTCAAAACAAGCATAATTCGTCGAGCCATGACACGTTTCTTCATCTATTGATCGTGAGAAAATAGTGGAAGAATATGTTGCAAACAAGCACTGGCTTATGATTACGAAGAAATTTTGGTTTTACCTCTCTTCCGCGTCCACTGGTGTAGCACTTGTATATGTGGGGTTTCCTCAATTTTAGCTCTTCAGCACAAGACTCCCATAATTTTGAGGTTGCAAAAGGCTTCTCTTCTCTTTTCTCGTTTAGTCTTTGAAGGATCAGAGCTGTCTCTGCTGGTCATGAGTCGATTTGGGAGGGAGAGAGAGAGCATAGAGTCGTCACTGGCCGTGAGATGGGGACAAAGAGAAGAGTAAGGTTTCTCGGTCGCGAGTGGAGAGAGCATAGCGGAATCGCCAGTCGACAGAGCGTGAAGGGAGGGAGAGACAGCAGAGCGTAAATTCTTCTCTCTGCAGAGTAGAGGAGAGAAAATGGGAGGAGAGAAAACGGTGATAGATCTGATGAGAGGAGAGAGAAAATTTAGGTTTTTTTGTTTTTTAAAAGTCGAAATTTGGTTTTTCCTGCTGAAATTTTGGCCTCAAGTCATCCGGATGACGTGGCGCAATCTGGCCGTCTCTTTAAATCCGACAGCCGAGATTGCTTCTATGCCACCCCTGCCATAGAGGAGCTTTGGCAGGGGATCCATATCCACTTGACAAACACCTAAACATAGTTTTTATTTTTAATACGCAATTTCTTTCGTGTTAAGAGTCATCGGTGCACGTGTCATTGGTGTAAGATGCTTTTTATTTGAATATGGCTAATGAGGACTGCTTATTAAACCCCAATTATTCACATGAATTCATGACCACTTTCAATTGAACGAACAATATACTTAAACAAGAAAAATAATAGACCACCTACCCAACTAATGACACTTTTGACCAAAAAAAAAAATAGTCTCACTAATTTTTTTTTTTTTGGTGTCGAAAATGACACTAATTTTTTTTCGGTCAAAAAAATGAGACTTATTGAAAAGCAAAGAATGTATAGAAAAAAGAGCTAGAGCCATATCAAAACGACAAAAACTATTCCAAATAGGAAAAGAGAAAGTTGATCTACAATGAATTGAAGATACATTGGTGTTCCAAAACATTTAGGTTATTAAATAAGGATAAAGAATTATATATAAATAAGGCTGGGAGGGTAATCGCACAGATTTCAATTGCCAGCTCTTGGACAGTGCTACAACATAAAACAATTTTCTTTTCCTTTTCTCAACAAGTATAAATTTAAAGAGAATTATAAAAAAAAAAAGTCTGAAATCTATTGCAATTGTATCAATTCAGTCATAAACCTTTTGTATTTGTGTCAATTCAGTCATTTCAGCCAATTTTGGCCTAAAATTACTAACGAAGGGCTGGCGAGGCTCGCCCTCGCTGGTGGCCGATAGCAGCAAACTTTGCCAACCCTTGCTTTGGTTAGTCGCCGAGCTCATTGGTCGGTTGAAGGAAGAAGAAGGGAAAAAAAAAAGAGAAAGAGAAAGAAAAGGAAAAAGGAAAAAGAAAATAAAAATAAGAAATATGAATAATTATTAAAATATTATTAAAAATTATCTACATCAGCGTCGATCGCGTCACATCAGCGGTTTTCAACCAAAATTGATCAAAATGATTGAATTGGCACAAATGCAAAAGTTTTGGGATTGTATTGAAAAAAAATTAGAATTGAATTGGCACAATTACAATACGTTTAAGACTTTTTTGATAATTTCTTTATAAATTCGCAATTCACATCGATCTATAATAAGCTATCTATGTCATCCAAAAAAAAAAAAGGAATCCGTTTATAATAGACGTATAGGATAAGCAAGTTGTGCCCCATTCCTCTCACTAGCCTATCCAATTTATGACTAACAAGAGAGTTGACTCTTCACCTCCGAAAGACTTCGCCACGCTTCCATCAGCTCGGATCGTTGTTAGGGATGGAGTATCAAAGCATGTTATAGATGGGTTCCATGCTTTTTACGAAATCAAAGAATAAACAAACCACAAGTCTAATAAGGTGTTGCACAACCTTCAAAGATGATTATGAAACAAGAACTCAGGCTCCATTTATTTTGCGAGAAACGAATGATTTGAAAAATATTTTTCTAAAAAATGATCGATCCGATTACTCAAAATAATTAGTTAATAAAAATACTTTCATTTGTTCATAATTATGAGTGATAGAAACAATTAGTTTTATGAAAATATTTCTAGATAGTTCATTTTAGTGAAATAAATGGAGCCTAAGTTTAGTTTTGACTTCTCATGGTTGTTCACAGATGACATATTCCGATAGTCGTGTTCTGATGGTCGCGATGAAATGACCGTACATGCATTTGATGTTCTAAGATGATATAAAAAACAGTTTCATTGTTCCCTATTGTTCAAATGCTGGATGGGAGTGTTGCAATGTCTAATCCAAAAATTTAAGATAACGATTGGGAGGAAATCGTGTGTATATAAACAAAAGTTAATAAATTGGTGCGGAACCTAACTTAACTAACTGCAACACTTAATTGGTATACCAATTAAGTGTTGCAGTTAGTTAAGTTAGGTCCGCACCAATTTATTAACTTTTGTTTATATACACACGATTTCCTCCCAATCGTTATCTTAAATTTTTGGATTAGACATTGCAACACTCCCATCCAGCATTTGAACAATAGGGAACAATGAAACTGTTTTTTATATCATCTTAGAACATCAAATGCATGTACGGTCATTTCATCGCGACCATCAGAACACGACTATCGGAATATGTCATCTGTGAACAACCATGAGAAGTCAAAAACTAAACTTAGGCTCCATTTATTTCACTAAAAATGAACTATCTAGAAATATTTTCATAAAACTAATTGTTTCTATCACTCATAATTATGAACAAATGAAAAGTATTTTTATTAACTAATTATTTTGAGTAATCGGATCGATCATTTTTTTAGAAAAATATTTTTCAAATCATTCGTTTCTCGCAAAATAAATGGAGCCTGAGTTCTTGTTTCATAATCATCTTTGAAGGTTGTGCAACACCTTATTAGACTTGTGGTTTGTTTATTCTTTGATTTCGTAAAAAGCATGGAACCCATCTATAACATGCTTTGATACTCCATCCCTAACAACGATCACGAGCTGATGGAAGCGTGGCGAAGTCTTTCGGAGGTGAAGAGTCAACTCTCTTGTTAGTCATAAATTGGGATAGGCTAGTGAGAGGAATGGGGCACAACTTGCTTATCCTATACGTCTATTATAAACGGATTCCTTTTTTTTTTTTTGGATGACATAGATAGCTTATTATAGATCGATGTGAATTGCGAATTTATAAAGAAATTATCAAAAAAGTCTTAAACGTATTGTAATTGTGCCAATTCAATTCTAATTTTTTTTCAATACAATCCCAAAACTTTTGCATTTGTGCCAATTCAATCATTTTGATCAATTTTGGTTGAAAACCGCTGATGTGACGCGATCGACGCTGATGTAGATAATTTTTAATAATATTTTAATAATTATTCATATTTCTTATTTTTATTTTCTTTTTCCTTTTTCCTTTTCTTTCTCTTTCTCTTTTTTTTTTCCTTCTTCTTCCTTCAACCGACCAATGAGCTCGGCGACTAACCAAAGCAAGGGTGGCAAAGTTTGCTGCTATCGGCCACCAGCGAGGGCGAGCCTCGCCAGCCCTTCGTTAGTAATTTTAGGCCAAAATTGGCTGAAATGACTGAATTGACACAAATACAAAAGGTTTATGACTGAATTGATACAATTGCAATAGATTTCAGACTTTTTTTTTATAATTCTCTTTAAATTTATACTTGTTGAGAAAAGGAAAAGAAAATTTTTATGTTGTAGCACTGTCCAAGAGCTGGCAATTGAAATCTGTGCGATTACCCTCCCAGCCTTATTTATATATAATTCTTTATCCTTATTTAATAACCTAAATGTTTTGGAACACCAAGTATCTTCAATTCATTGTAGATCAACTTTCTCTTTTCCTATTTGGAATAGTTTTTGTCGTTTTGATATGGCTCTAGCTCTTTTTTCTATACATTCTTTGCTTTTCAATAAGTCTCATTTTTTGACCGAAAAAAAATTAGTGTCATTTTCGACACCAAAAAAAAAAAAAAATTAGTGAGACTATTTTTTTTTTTGGTCAAAAGTGTCATTAGTTGGGTAGGTGGTCTATTATTTTTCTTGTTTAAGTATATTGTTCGTTCAATTGAAAGTGGTCATGAATTCATGTGAATAATTGGGGTTTAATAAGCAGTCCTCATTAGCCATATTCAAATAAAAAGCATCTTACACCAATGACACGTGCACCGATGACTCTTAACACGAAAGAAATTGCGTATTAAAAATAAAAACTATGTTTAGGTGCTTGTCAAGTGGATATGGATCCCCTGCCAAAGCTCCTCTATGGCAGGGGTGGCATAGAAGCAATCTCGGCTGTCGGATTTAAAGAGACGGCCGAGATTGCGCCACGTCATCCGGATGACTTGAGGCCAAAATTTCAGCAGGAAAAACCAAATTTCGACTTTTAAAAAACAAAAAAACCTAAATTTCCTCTCTCCTCTCATCAGATCTATCACCGTTTTCTCTCCTCCCATTTTCTCTCCTCTACTCTGCAGAGAGAAGAATTTACGCTCTGCTGTCTCTCCCTCCCTTCACGCTCTGTCGACTGGCGATTCCGCTATGCTCTCTCCACTCGCGACCGAGAAACCTTACTCTTCTCTTTGTCCCCATCTCACGGCCAGTGACGACTCTATGCTCTCTCTCTCCCTCCCAAATCGACTCATGACCAGCAGAGACAGCTCTGATCCTCAAAGACTAAACGAGAAAAGAGAAGAGAAGCCTTTTGCAACCTCAAAATTATGGGAGTCTTGTGCTGAAGAGCTAAAATTGAAGGAAACCCCACATATACAAGTGCTACACCAGTGGACGCGGAAGAGAGGTAAAACCAAAATTTCTTCGTAATCATAAGCCAGTGCTTGCTTGCAACATATTCTTCCACTATTTTCTCACGATCAATAGATGAAGAAACGTGTCATGGCTCGACGAATTATGCTTGTTTTGAAGGATTCGCCACTCTCTCACTTGTCCTCTGTCTGAACTTGATATGAGTTTAGGAATTAGAAGAGAACAGTATGGTCAGTTTCAGAACGCAGATCTCTAAAGATCCTAGATTTGCTCTTTGAAATTCGTTTCATATTTCGTACCGTCTCTCTTGAAGATAGAATTAAGTTGCCACTACAGTATTTCAATGAAGAATCAACATGTCTATTCCACTCCTAAAATCATGACCTCAGTAATTGTTGGGATGCGCCTCTGTCCCTTGTTCTAAACTTGTAAACTGACTGTTGCCAACTGAAATGCAGCTTGAAGTACAATACAAAACTGAGACTAATCAGCTTAGTCCACCTCACGTGTACACATCGTGGGTGGCCGTGAATGACCAACTGTCATCACGTGGTTATCTTGCTTAAGCTCTGGTTGAATTTTCTTTGATGATTATGGTGTTTAGATGTTCCTTTTGCTTGAGAAAAGAGAAGCCTTTCACTTCAAGGAAAAAATTAGCACTCTAATGGTTTGAGTCAAAGAAGGTGGCAGTGATGATTGATAATGATAAGGATAGATTACAAATGCTTGGTGTTCATTAGCCTCCATTAGAAATCTGATTTTGGCCAAATTAGAAATGATTAGTTTGTGCAACTAGTGGCGTAACTTCTACCAAATGATTGGTTTATCATGAAGTGCTCCCTGTCCGTCCGTATTTATGTACGTGCGTAGCTTTCTAAATCGATGCACATAGTGGGTGTTACATATATGTATGCATATGCATTACTAAACTTAAGCATCGCCTCTGATGAAGTGATGGTGTACCACGAGATTACTTTTCAAATGTTGAGCTTCTAGCATGCTTTACCATCTAATACAAGTATTCAGCACTTAAGTGTTGTCCTCAATCCCTGTTAACCAAAGAAGTTCAGTTTTTTCCTTTCTTTTCTCATGCCGATTTACTCCTCTTTGGATAACTGCTGTAGTTGGCTACTCCATTAGTATCTAGACTACTGCATGTTTAACGCTTATGAGCTTCCTTAGGATTCTTTCACCAATTGGTTGAGTTTAGCATGCTACATTGTTTAGTTTATGAGGCCTAGTTTAACCGTGCTTTAGTTATTTTTTTTTTCCATTGGACTGATTGCTTCATTTCATATTTCATGACTTCACCTCAATAGAGAAGTCCTAGCCGGAATACATGGTATTTTCTCCCTTCATTTTGTTAATTGGCATTATCTCTTGAAGATATATTGATGTCTGATGTTAACTTTTTGCCTTATCTTCATGCAAAATGGGACAGCAAAAGTGTACTATGGTACTTTTTTATCTAATGTAGATTGGTTACATGAAGTTGCTGAATCACTGCTCAATTTGACCAACTTTTTTTATAGTTCTAGGCTTGAGAAGAACCCTTAGTAGAGCAAAAGAGACAAAAGAAAGCACAACAGTGGGGAACCTAGAAGAGAAGTATTCTGCATAGGTACAAAGTTGAGCTTTTGGTTTTAGTTGTGCAGTCATAATGTTTAGGTCTCTACACCTTCTTATTTTCCATATTAACCTCATTCTATTTCGTGAATGTCTGTAAAAAAAGTCGTATTGCGTGAATGATTTCATTGGAAAATTCTAAAATTAATTGCAATTGGCCTGTTCCCCACACTATTTCAATTGCCGCATTACCAATTTAGATGGTGATTGGTGGTTCTAACCTTTCCATGGTTCTTACAGTTTCCAATGTTTGTAAGTCTTTCCTAGTATGAAAAGTTTCCTTATGTGGCATCTAAAAATATGGTGATGTGAAGGACAAAAACAGTGGTGGAAATATTACTCGGCTAGCCCTTTTTGGATTTCTTATTTAGTTTTTTCAATACTAAAATATGTTGTCTATATGTTAGTTGGCTGAATTATTGGGGCATATTGCTTAGATGTATTTGAGAACAAAAATGATGAAACCACTCTGGTAAGAGGTACTTTTATTTTTTGGAATTCTCTGTCTCTTCACTGGAAATCACTAGAAAATTTTGTGCTTCATCTATTGGTTGTCGTATTTTTTTGGTTTTGTAACTTTTGAAATGCTTCAACGAACTTGCTAATCTCACTTGATTATGTTTGCTGGAAATTTTTTTAGGTTTGTCATCAAAGTGGTTACTTTGATCTTCACAAGAATTCTTTGTAAATTGAATATATATACATGGTAAAGTGAATGCTTTGTAAATTGAATGCTAATGCTCCTTGATATTGTATGTCACTTGTCTATGCTATTTTAGGTTTGCTGAAATGCCGAAGGAATACTATGTTATTTTCAATGGCCATAATATCGGCATATACGATAGTTGGCCCCAAACTGAAGTGCAAGTAAGTGGTTTTAATAATGCTAATTACAAAGGATATAAAAACTGGGAAGCTGCAAAACAGGCGTACTTGAAATTTTTCAATATGAAAGAGTTGCCAACGACAATTCATTTGCCTAGACGATTTCATCCCAATAATAAACATTTGAAGCAGGTATGTTAGTTGCTTACTCTTGTAATAAGACACTTTAATTTTTCAATGGTTTAGCGATGTAACAATTATATGGTTTCTTGTTATGTCTAATCAGGACGATTCTTGTCCCAGTGGATGTAGTCGTATAATAAGAGGTCTAGAAATGGAGTTGGAACAAACCAATTTCAGCTGGAACAAACCCGAAGGGAGCTGGAACATAGCCAATGCTCGCATCGATTGACTATACAAGAATTGGGACATACCCAAGGTTCGCTTCGAGTGACTATACAGGAGCAACAGAATGCAAGGGAGGTGAATGACAGCTTCCGAGATGTGATTAGTGGCTTCAGTAATGTCAACATCGATTAGAAATGCTCCTTGCATTATGAAGGTGTAGCTTGAACTTATAGGATGTGAGTAGGATCTTAATATCTGCATTTATGTGTTTGTAATCACTAAAAAGTACATGTTCCCTTATTCCATTTAAGACAGTTGTGGTTTCTTATTTAAGACAACATGTTACTGCTGATTGTGTGCCTTTTGTGCAATTTACATTAGTTGGAATTCTTGTGTGATCCTTCGATGTAGAAGGTATGTTCTTTTGGTTTTTTGGACTGTCCACTTGTGATGGTGGTGCTTGCATTTCTGTACATACTTTAGACCACCGAGGTTGTCTTTCTGAAATAGGAAGAAACAACCTGTCTTACAGAGTCATAATGGGTGAAAAATTGCAGAAAATTTGGCAGTTTACCCTTTCCTGATGCTCATGATATTCTCCTGGTTTCAGTAATGTTGGCATAGGTTGTCCTTGTGTATGTATGAATCAGTATGACGATAGCGTGGAGCATTTGACCAATTGGTAGAAAAAATGAAGGAAACTTCTAATCGGCAAAAGGCAAAAACATTAATCGGCACAAAAAAACAGGGACAAAAAAGCCCAAAGAACCTGTAGAACATCCGTTTCACAAGGCAAGAACATTGATCGGCACAAAAAAACAGGGCACCACTAAAGAACTAATCACATTAGAATTCAACACCTGGAAGTTCGAACCCGACAACAATCACAGTACTAAGCAACAACTATGGATGAAATTGCAGGGAGAATTAGTGAAACATATTACTTCATTCAAATGTAAACCCATCGTTGCATCAAAGAAGGCACTAGTTTACATCCCGAGCCAATGTCCGTGAATTCACTACTCACGCTATCTACGCAATAATGGCTATAAACATAAAAGAGCTATCACTGAGGCTAATAGAGCAACTGCTCCCAATCTTAACATTTACAGTAGCACCTATGTACTGCTTATTTTGCAATGCTCATCAGCTATATGCCTCTTCTGTTTTCTACAATATCCCCTGAAAGTCAAATCCTCCTGCAACCTTTTCATTCTCGGCTCCGCAAGATTCTTCAGTTACGTCAACACCACCGCTAGATCATAGAGCTCATTTCCAGCAGAATACCATCTTCTTCCTTGTGGTTGCAACAAACATTGTTCACCCGAGAGCCTCTCATGGTTTGGAGATATCACCAGTAGTGAAGCAAGCTACAATTAGACATTGACCATCTGTGAGATTCTTGCCATCTTAGTAGAATGAAGGCTTAAGGCTAGAGGAAAATCAATACATGAGGACATATACTCAATCTTCATCTGCATATTATTTGGCAAATGCATAGTGCTCAGACAGAAAAATGGGCTAAAGGATTACCTAGTAGAAACCCACAAAATTGAAACCAAACTGAGATTTAATAGTCCAATCAATATCCCAGTCAGTATTCCAAATCCCATTACAGCTCTTGCTTTGATAGGTTTATGTTCATTTAATTTCATTGTTCAGGTAAGCACTGCAAATGTGACCAAAGAATTTATGAAAGGGCCTTTGAAATTTAAAATCCTATTGCATCAAGATACTTCAACAACACAGTGGGTATACAGATTCTTGCCTTTCAAGTATTTGATAAGAATCCACTAGAAGTTCAAGTTTTCCATCAATCCAAACAGAATAGGCAGCATTTGGGAACATCCTATGCAAAAGAAGCTTTGGGATCTGCAAGCAGAATAGTAGAAGGTGAGAACCAGCATACAGCTTTGAGGGCACAAAGATCCATACATAATGAATGACAGTCCAAAAGGTAAAAAACAAAGCCCGTGTTCCATTTCTACAACATATTCACAGCTATTGCATAGTAAGAACGACAATGGCAGGAAGATAACAGACAGGACACACTGAAACCCACACAAACAAAAGAGAGTAACATTACAACAAATTGTGCCAAAAATTTGCATTCACATCCTAGCACCTACACATCCACCTTATTCCAAGGTATTGAAGTTGATCTCATATAATCAGATCCATACTTTGCAAATTCGAATGGAAACTCAGGTTCAAAGGAACAATGAAACCAAAAAGACATAGTATGGGACAATAACAAACGATATGAACTTCTCACTCTTTCAGAAGACTTGATACATATTAAGTGTAATGACTTTGTTAGAGAATTCGACACAAAAGTTTAACCTATATGGTGGAGGCAGTAAAATGAATATAAGACATAGAAAATCATGTCAGTAAGTGATATGGGATACTTTAACACCCTTCTCACGTGCAAATGAACAAAGTTTATTCATTTATCAATATATTTGAATCAATTAACTATGCCAGCAACTCTCTAAAGGCTTCCATTAATGACTATCAAAAAAGAGAGACTTATCTCAACCCGATTGACGAAAATTCCAGGAGTAGCAGAAACTTTGGGATCATAGGCATCAAGATATCCTTCCATTGATGATCGTAAACTGAAGAAGGAATAATAAAAATTACATTTGAGCATCTTTTTCACAACATATATTACACATTTTAAAATAAGTTATCCTTCTCTGAACATATTATATTCAGTCATACCATGAAATCCATGTGACTCAGACAGCAGACTTCTGGGTCAATTCGAAAAAATGATAAAAAGGAAACCATTGCTGAATTTTCAAAAAAAAAAAATGCAAGGCAATCCATACCGTGCACAAATCATGTTGTTAGTCAGATACTCTTGCAAATCTCCAAGCATTTTTTCTTAGAGGGACGCACCTCAGACGGCTCCATGGACCAACAGTAGG
>JAGVVM010012637.1:0-20446 GCA_019149425.1 Psidium friedrichsthalianum
AGAACTCACCCCCAAAATCACATTGGAGATAATCTGAGAGTATGACAAGGGCCATCCCTACCAGGAAAAGATGAAAGAGATCGAGCCGAGCGAGAGATACAATAAAAAGATTGAGAAAGACAGAACTCTCGGAGAAAATAGTATAGTTTGCTAACACACGCCTAAATTTTAAAAGGGGCATTCTCCTGGTCAATCTCATCCATACTCAAAAGATAGTCTAACGCCGAACGTTCGCTCAGAAAAGATTCAGGGAGAGTAAGAATAAAGAAAGAGTATCAACCTTGAGAACCATCAACTAATCAAGATGTCTCGACCCACACACTTTTGAAAAGATCTATCGTTACTTTGCTGAATATGCGCGATGACGAGTTCTAGCAATTGTTTGTAATTCAACCATGGAGCCTGGCCCTTCCGCCAAACGCGTCCAGATCTCGATAAAGATGGGACGACAATATAAGGGTCAAGGAAGTGTCGCTGGCATCACAATCGAGGAGTACAGGTTCAAAGCTTGAAGATTTCTTCACAGAGTGCCCTATGCTAGATACAACAAAGAATGGAACTGAGCCAAGAAATAGGGCTGAACACTTCGCAAATCAATGTTTTTGTTTCAAAATAGGCGAACCCGAGTAAAAGAATGAACATGAGCTCCATGAAGTTGAGTTTCTAAGAGTGAAAATGAAAAACTCTGATCAGAGAACAAGAGGTATTTAGGAAGCTTTCGACTCTGCCACTTGCCCCGCTGCAATACCTCCTCACCTTCGATGAAAGGCAGTATTTGAGGATTAAAATGGCCCGTTTAAGAGGTGAGTTAGATCAGTTCATAATCGGACTGAGTTCTGTTGGAGGAGAGTACAAAAAGACCGATCCTACGGGGTCAGCATTGATAGCCTCCCGAGAAAGACGGGATGTATCACCACCAAGCGTGGCATTGCTGGACGAGCTTTCCGCCATGAGCAACCAGTTTTGATGTTGATGAAGCACCGATGCGTCTAATGTACGTACCGAGCCTGTATTTCGAAGTCAGTGATCATGGGTCCTTCAACATAGCTGATGCGTACTTGATCCGGAACGAATCTAGCTGATCACTAGAGAGCCTACAAAGGAAGAAAAATCATTCTGAATGAATACCATATTTTATTCCTTTGCGTGGGATATTTTCTGTTTTATGGACATCTAGCTTTCATTCAAAAGCAAGAAGTAGTAACTTTCCTTTCTCCTATTAAATGTTTGAATCTGTCACTTCACCAAACTCGCGACGAATTAATTGCGACTAAAAGTCCACGAAAACCCGAAGGGTAACTCCGTACCATTTCAATTTACCCTCATTATTCCAGTTTTAAATTGTACCCCTTCTATTCTCAGGAAGTTGCAAACTGCCCGAGAATACAATTATACCCAAATGCGAAGTCCCTTTGTTAAACAAGACTGGAGGCAAATCATTCATGGGCATTACCACTGGATGGACGGCTTCAAATAAGGAAAATGTAAACAAAAGACCCGAGCAATCTCAAAGATGGTAATTCTGTATCGTTCCAATTTACCCATAATCGTCTTAGTTCTGAATTAATTTATTTCACTTTTAACATAGACAGTAAATTGCCTTGAAAAGCATCATGACGAAGAATTGCCCAATACGACAATACTATGCCATCTGAGGATTAATACTTAAAAGAAAGCCCCCATGGGCGCCAGTGGTCTCGTGGACCAGATGGCATGGGGAATGACAGTGGTCTGAGACGTTCCGAGTTCGATCCCCAAGGATGGGGAATGTTGTAAGTATTGTAAATAATAAAATAATTTTTTGCACGTTTCTTTTTGCAGAAAGAAACAAGAATACTCGATGAACGAGACTGAAGTCAATACTTTGCCTTAGCCCTAATGGTGAAGTGTCCAACAAAAGTTGAGGGAAGCTCAATCCACCGAAGCTGATAAAAGGCTCGCGCAAAGCATTCAAGATGAAGGATAAAGCAGTATCGTTTCCAGTTTATCCCCTTTGATACTGACTAACATGTCGCCTTTTCTTTTGACAAGAAATGTTTATACTAACATTTAACATGTCGAAGAAGACAGCCCCAAGGGGGCAAAATTATGATCATCTGAAGAGATCCATTTTGATAAAAATCGGGACAAATTGATGGCAAACCCTGAATTGAAAAGGAGAGTATGTCTTCTATAACTTATTTGGTTTCAAGAATAACCTTTCTCCTTTCTTTCTTGCAGGGGCATTCGACCGACGACTATGATGGTTGTCAATATTAAACAAGCCCAAATACTTCACTTCACCCATGCATCTCATTGAGCAGGGCAAAGTCAGAGACGGGCCACTCCTCAACTTAAGGAGTAGACTCCCAAAGTTGTTCATTCCGCCCACATGCTCAGGGGCAATTCAAATCCTCCCATTCTTGAGAATTTTCTTTCATATTTGTACATCCTATAAACATGCATGATGCTGAAAACTGCCACATCTACATTGTGTTTATGCATGACTGTTTTGTATATTTAATTTGCCAATTCTGACTTGGAGCATAAACTGCACATGATGCATTGAATATGTAGAATGGGATATGACAAGATGATGAAAGGCAAACCATTTCCATACACGTCCCACATCTTAATCCACAGTGAGTCGTGTGCTAAATAGGTTCCGCATTCCCCAAGGCAATGGGTTTTCTCACAAAAGGTATGATAGTCGAAGGGAAGGAGGCGATCATGTCTCTATCCTAAACACTACAGATGACCATTAATAACCCATTTGAGCAGCGGTTTCATTCGTAACCCCTATCAAGAATCACCCCACATCGGGGCCAAATAGAGGAAGTCCCATCAATTACAAGAGGTAAATAGTTAGAAATTTTTTTGCTTTGACCAACATCAATTTTTGAGTGTTTCTTTGCTTTCAGCCTCGTACGGTAATTCAAGTGCCTGAGGACGACGAAAAGCATTCGTTTCACTATCCAACACACTTTTATCTTTTGCATTACCCAATTGAGCCTGCATATTCATTTATTAAAAACCTCGTTGGTGATCATTGCTCATTCCAAGATAAAGATGGCACCACCTCAAAGCAGAAGAACTCAGAAAAAGTGGGTCAATATAGAGCTCCCATGTCAACCCTTCAAGTGTGGTCTTCGATATACATGTGTATAACAGCATAACCATCAGAAATTCCTTTTTTTATAAAAAAATGGAAAAGGAGAAGAAAGTCAATCCTAGGCATGAAAAAGCAAAGCGCCAATCAAAAGCAAGGCCAATGCCCATTCAAATCAATGTTCATGTACACTCAGTAAAAACATGTTGTCTCCTATTGTAAATCCCCAATGGGATCTGGTTGTAAAAGAAAACTCTTCGAAAGAGTCAAAATTGTAAAATATACTCTGTTGAACCTTACACCATTCGAGAGCGACGATGATATCAGCAGAAGTTGACACCATTCTCATACAACGATAATGTTATTTGAGGACTATTCTCAAGGGTCGAGAGTCGTGGTGAAGATGCAATGATCACCAACGTCAAACCCATCTCATATATCTTCTGGGCCAAAATAAGTCTTCCTTGGTCCCCAATCCCTATCTACGCTACAAGCCGTGAAAGCCTTTTCTAATTAAGGCGCTTGAGTTAACGTAGAGTTGAATGATTTTAAGTATCGCTCGAAAAGGTACGAATAAGACTATTTCTCTCACATTTTTACAGGGTTCTTGACTTGTAAACCCGGAGCAGATGATGAAGACTTTTTTCTCAATGGCCTTAGCTCGAAAGAGTCCCCTTTGGTAAGCCTTTAACCCATCCTACATTATGGTCCTAATCAAGACCTCCAGATCGGCCTGATCGTACCAATTGCAAGATTAGTCAGACTCTTGCTGAATGCGACGATAGTAAGATTGAGTGATTTCTTTTTAACCTTGCAATCAGGGTAAACAGCTTTTCTCGAGAATGAGAGAAAGCCCTTTCGGACTAAAGTCCCCTATTTAGATTTTATTCGAGGTGTTCATACTATGATAACCTCCTTGGACAAAATTGGTAATGCAAACTTGACAGAATAGTTATGCTTAATCTACATGTTGATTAATTGCATCGTGAGTTATTACAGAGACTGCTTCTATTCATTGCAAATTTAGCTGAATAGTTTTGCATGAACCGATGAACTCATTGATGACGATGCTTGCACATGTTACCTTTAACACTGCTTAACAGGTAACACGTTCCCGATGTTCTAATTGCCTTCTAAGGTCTCGAAATTCATTCGGCAATTATTGAATGAATGGCCTAGTTGCCGAGAAACCACCAGGCGTTTCTTCCAAATCCTCAGGTAAGTATATCTTCAACCTAAACCTTTCAAAGGAATGAACTCTGACGATTGTTAGGGCGCTCGAATCCAGTGCAGTACATACGATCATTCAGTGACCAAGCAGGCATGACACAGTCAGCCTGTCGATGCCTTGATCATTAACTCAGAAGCCCCAGATAAATTTTCTGAACCCTTTCGACTCATAAACGACATGTTCTCAGGAGACCTTCATTAGTTCACGATCGACATGCTCTCGTGTTCTTGATCTCTGCCTCTTTGGCTTATTCCTAAAGCAACAGGAGAAGTTAAATTGGATTTAAGCTTCTGTAGGATTCCTGGTCTCCCCAGATCCCAAAATGGCACCCTTCAAGGTAAGTTAAATCGGGTTTGAGCTTTCGCAGGATTCCTGGTCTCCCCAGATTCTAGAATAACACCCTTCAAGGTAAGTTAGATTGAATTTGAACTTCTGCAGGATTCTTGGTTTTCCCAAATCCCAAAATGGCACCCTTCATGGTAAGTTAAATCGGGTTTGAGCTTCTGCAGGATTTTCGATCTCCCCAGATCCCAGATTGGCATCCAAAAATCATTTCTTCAATCAATACCACTTTCGTCTACCCAAAAAGGGCGACATTTAGGTAATCATTGGTGACTTCTAATACAGAATGACTCATTCTCAAGTCTTGAGTTGTAGTCACCACATAAACGAGCCCTTTTTGTGGGACATGCCATCTCTGGAGCCCTTCCATTGGAAACCCCAATACGGAACTGTCCATTTCTAAGCCTTGAGTTGCAGGCTGTGACAGTCTGGAAATTTGACCCAGTTGTCGGGACTTCTAAATGAATTGATGTATTTCATTAATATGTTCTGATCGACACTCGCTCAAGATTAGCTACCCTGGGACGACCAACCGAAGGGTAAAGGCTACCTGGGGAATTTTCCCTAACAGCCGCCCGTTGGTCTGAGATTTCGACAGAGTCAGTATTTAATAGATTTGACCATGAAATGAATTCCGACATTGGACAATCGAATTGTTAAGATAGTCACAATGGAGAAATGGATTCAGTTGCAGAAACGTCGCCTGAAAGGCAGACAGCCGATGTACGTCATGAAGCAAGACGTGAACAGAAAATTACCGAAATGCCTCCGGTAAATGCTCAGACCTTAGAATTAGGTCAAATAGAATTATTTTAGAATGAACACGATATAACGAAACCAATTCCTGTCTGAAACTCGTTCGCGCTCGCGACCCGATCGGTGCATTTGGCACGCATTTCCAGGCAAAGTCACATCAAATGTCACATCAATCACATGTCAAATCAATCAATCATGATGTCAATCACACGATTTCCAAGGTTGTCAATCAACCCATCAAGTACACATCAAATGTCACATAAACCCTAACCTAACCCCACTTTCTCATTTTAATTTCTTTTTTTTTAATTTTATTTATCTATTATAATCTCTAGCCTTCTCTCTCTTCCCTCCCCCATCCTCATTCGGCAGACCCTCCATCATCTTCCTCTCCTTCATGTTTTCTTCTTCTTCTTCTTCTTCGGCTTAAGCCGTCCGCCCGAGGAACTCCGCTCATTTCGCCGTTCGTCCGCCGTCGTTTCGTCGCCGCCATCCTCCCACGTCCTCTCCCTGTCTTGGTAAGTTTTCTTGGCCCTTACCCCCCTCTCTTTCATAGCCTGGAAGCCCTTTGAAACAAGGCAAAACCGCGACCCTGCACTGTTCGGATTTTCCCAGCTGACCCTCAACTTCAAACGGCCGCCCACAAAAAACTCAACCGTTGGATCGTCCTGAATTTTGGATATGTCGTAGCCCCATCTGAGGTGAGTTCACAGAACTTGATTTCGCTCCGATCCGATATCGTTTGGGCATTCATCCGTGCATTTTCATTTCCGTTGATGAAACTGTTTTTCCTGGGACAGTTTTGTGCTTTACATTTCGTGGTCATGATATGATCTTAGGAGCTTAGGGGACTTATATCCACTCCATATTCTTGTCTTCTAGCTTGTTACGGCCCCGTTTAGCCTCCACTCAGCCCGTCAAATTACCGAGCACCTCCGTTGACTGTGAGCCCCAAAACGGCCGCCCAGTGTCCTCGTCTTCCTCATCGCCGTTCCAGCCACATCTTGGTAAGCAAAACCCCTAACCTTAGCCTAGGATTGCTGTATATGAGGTTGGTTTAGTCATGTTAATACTTGGTGCTTGAATGTGTAGTGGAAATGGCGAAACTTATTATGGGAAACCATAGACCAATTTGAGTATTAGGTTATATGGGCTGGTTATGGACTTGGGAATTCTAATTTGGGCTGGAAAATGTTATATATGGGCTGTATTTGGTGGTTGGGGCGTGTGGAATGATGGGCCAAGATAGTAGATGGGCTTGGGGGCCATTTTAAGCTAAATTAGTCAAATTTGGGTCGATGGGCTTAGGTCCAATTTGGTGGGTTTGCATTTGGACGAAAATTTAGGGCTTAATGGGCTGTACATGTGGGTTTGGATGTGAAGAATTAGGGCCCAAGTTAGTAGGTGGGCTTAGGAAGCTAATTTGGGCCTAATTGGAATAATTTAGGCTTAATGGGCTTAGGTGATTTTTGGGCCTTGGGCCATGGACGAAAATTACATCATCAAATGGGCCTCCTTAAAACATGTCACTAATAATTAAATATGGGTTTATGAAGGATGGTTGGGCCAAGTAATAGGTTGGGCTTGAATTGAATTATTAAGTTTGGATCGGGCCGTATTAACTTGAGCTTCAACATGGGCTTTACGGTCCATTTAGGATGTCTTGGGTATTATAATAAGAAATGTGATGGGCTGAAGCTTTATTTAAGACTCGAATTGAGATTAATGGGCCTTCGATAAATTCAAAACCCAACTTGAATTACACAGGGTACAGTTCTTAGACCCCAATGATATGAATCCGCGTGCAGGGCACATGATAGATACATGTTTACACACTATCCACACTGAATGACGTGATGTGCCTAGATTGTTAGATTGTCATGCTATGCTGGTATGCATGTTCTGTCCTTGCGAACGCCTGACTTGTGCCCCACCAGATTTTGAGGCGTGTTTGAATGAGAAATGGTTGCAAGCATGACATGGGTCACTGAGAGGAGTGACAAGGGGAGGACGGCCCTGATGCGTGTTTACGCGGGGAAGTGGAGAGATAAGCGTGTCAACCTGAGGCGTACCACACGCGGGTTGGGACACGAGCCTGATGCGTATGAGACGCGGGCTGGATATATCTGGTTCGCATGAGGTCAACTGATTGGGTGTCTGGCATTGCATATTGTTCATTGGCTGTTGATTTTTCCACCTCATATATATGAAATCTTATTCCTCGCTGTCATGTGGACACTGTTAGATTGACCCTTATTCCGAGATCCGTTGTCTACCTTACGAGAGAGTAGACCCGTATGAGGTAGCTAGTAAACCCTAGACCCTTGATTAGGGCTAAACCAACTTGTATACCTTATCCTACGCTAGAATAGTGGTGAACTTGCTGAGTCCTCGACTCACTGGCACTGGTTGCCTACTTTTCAGATCCCAGACCCCAGTGATGGCCGCACCCCCAGTGCTTTTTGGTCGCCAGTTCAAATGGAGTCGGAGGCTACCCACCACGTGGATGAGAACGCTACGATCTGGCGCAGACGACTAACTACCATATGGGTGGATCAGGGTGGCCCCCTTTTGTTCCCCATAGATTCGAAGCTTGGTTTAGAGAGGGTGAGTTTGGCTTCGAGGGTCTCTTGCGAGATGCCCCGATACCCATGGAGGACGACCCTACAGTCTTGCGACCTGCTGCATATGGAGGTGATGTGATAGATCCAGAGCCGATGGAGGAGCTCCCGTCCCCAAAACAGTCGATGATCGACGGCCATGCCGAGGGTGACCCCATGGACACCGAGCCTTCCTCTCCGGAGCCCGAGGAGGAGTACGATCCCGAGGAGTTTCCGCAGCCTCCTGACCTGTACTAGTGGATTTTTGACGGTTGACGTTAGTCGAGCGTGGGATCTGAGACCTCTCTTTTGTATTTCCCCTTTTTGATGTCTGTACCAAACGCTCATACTATGTATATATATGTGTCATGTTTGGCAGTCCTTGTCGACCATTGTTTCTTGTCCCATTCTACCCCATTATTGTATGCATGTATGTATGGGTTTAGAGTTTTGCTTCCGCAGGTTCAAGATTTTGATGAAGCGTCGTCTGGTCGCGATGGAATTCCTGGGCCGTCGCGTATAGTGGACCAGGAGAGCGCGAGAGCAATAAGGTATGAGTGGCAGGATGTCGCGAGCCCATAGGGTTCGGGGCGTGACACAGGCACCACATGAACGAGCCCTTTTATTAGGGTATGCCGTCTTTGGAGCCCTTCCATTGGAAACCCCAATACGGAACGGTCCGTTTTCAAAAGTTCTTCCTATAAGCACAAAGTCCTTCCTACAGGCGTAAAGTCCTTCTTATAGGCATTCCTTCGGCAAATCCCATATGGGTGAACCATGTTCAAAGTTCATCTTACAAGCACAAAGTCCTTCTTATAGGGATTTTCTTTGGTGAACCCGACATTGGGGTAAACCACTCAGTAGAATTCTTCATCAGGATTCTATCACGGTACGACCCATCATATGAGTCAAAATGTAGGCAAATCCTCTAAATCGGATGGATCGCCACTAGAATCCTTTCATTAGGAACTCTATCATAGGATAACCTACTATACAGGTCAAATCTCAACCAATCATTAGTTATTCCATCATAGTACGACCCACCATACGGGTCAAAGTGCAAGTGAATCCTCTAATATGATAGATCACCACTAGAGTCCCTTCATTAGGAACTCTACCAGGGGTTGGCCTACTAGACGGGTCGGCCTACTAGACGGGTCAAATCTTAACCTCCTCGGAGCACCCTTAGAATGAATCTTTGGGGTGCCTGTTCAACGAGCATTCATATTAGGCAATAGCCATACGACAAGTAGGTAAGTGCCAGGTAAACTCTCCTCTCTACCACTCTCTCACTTGACAAAAGCCTCCTCAAGCCTAGTTTGGATCAGAATTTATACAGAGAGGTATTAGGGATTAAATGTCACAACTCTTTTTATTTCCCTAGTTGAGTCAATTAGGATTCAAGTGTCATCTTGTCTTTAAAATGAACCTCTATCAAGCTTCCTTTCAAAGAGGGGCAGTTGTTGACATCTGATTTTTAATCACATTTTCTTTTTAAAATTAATAAAAAATCCATAAAAATTCATAAAATTAAAAAATCAACTTTGGAGACCTTGGCTAAGCCTAGGGAACCAATTGGACCAAAAAATAATTTTCATATTTTCAATATTTTTCAGCTTTTTACTTTTGAAAATTTATAGAAAATCAAGAAAAAATAAAAAAATTGAAAAATCAACTTTGGGACCTTGGCTAAGCCTAGGAAACCATTTTTGAACAAAAAATAATTTCATAATTTTTCATTTTTTAAATATTTTTTAGAAATTAGGAAAATATTTCAGAAAAAATTACATTTGAGGCCACAAAAAATATGAAAAAATAGTCAGTATTTTCTTTTTATTTTCTCTTCATTTTGGCCAAAGAAAATTTGCAAAGATTAATTTAGAATCGGGAATTACTTTGTTAGTCTCATTTTCAGGTTAATTAAAAAAATCATAGAAAATTCATTTTAGCTCCGTAATTTTCGATTTTTGCATTTTTGAGTTGTGACATTGCTCTCTAAATATCCAAAATTTCTATTGCAGCCCAATGGTGCTCGAAATTTCTCATTTTTGGACAAAAAAGGGTTTAGTTAGAATTTTTATTCGCAATTAGCCTCCAATTATCAAAAATGGAATTAAAATTTCCGTGGCTACCCACGAAAACCAAAACCACCAGCCAATGAAGACAACGGAACATCAAGTGCTCCTCTTGATCAAAATCAGCTCATCAGATCGAGTGGACAACATATTTTGCAGTCTCTGTTATCTCAAGGTTTGTTGTAAATGAAGCAGAGGCAAATAATCAACCAGTGGGAGCATTCAGTTGCCGCTTCTGCACATGTTACAGAAGACTCGAATCTTATACCATTTGGCTGTCCCAGAGGTTTATTATGCGAGGAATGTCAACATGGGCATGAGTGTTGCCATCAGCATCCTTGACAAAGAGATGGTCCTCAAACACGAAACGGCAGAATAGATTAAAGGGGAGATAGCAGCAATGAAGCTGGCGAAGCACTATATGAGGAATCTATTGTCAATGATGGATTCTCCTTTCCTATGGTTAAAAGGAGTAATCATGGGAAGCACTAGACAATAGTAAGTGGAGGGGATCATCATGAATGGTGAAGGAGCTCCACCGAAAGAGGACTCGGTCAAAAGGGGAGACCATGTGCATGAATGAGAGGAGGTGGAGAGGGGATTCTAGAGGGGAGAGCTCTCAGTGAGCTGGGAGGATTGGAGAGAAGTCTCTGGGAAAAAGATCACCATTTGCTCAAGATCTTCCTGGGAGTATACCATAAAAAAAAAAGGAAAGGAAGGATGGTTTCGAGGGTAGCTGGGAGAAAATCTGCTTCGGTTCCTTCATTTTTCTTGACCGTATCGAGATCTACCTCACGCGATTGTCCACCGATGATTACTACGCAGAAACATGCCCCTTAAGTGCTTGAGACAATTAGAACCGCCGTAAAATTGGTGGTGGCCGCCGAGTCTCGTATGGGAGCATCCTTGCTCCGTTTGCATTTCGATGATTCCTTCGCCAATGCTAAGTGATTTTTTTACTTTCGGCTCCTTTGCTCGCCTCCGAGAAGCAAGAGGTTGAGAGGTGTGCTCCAGATTTGAGTTTGGTGTGGACTTTAGATCTGGGCTCAAGCAGCATGTTATTTTGTGTTGAGCAAGATGTGGAACTGGTCATCTTTGTGATTGCTTGGAGGCCATCGAAAAAAAAAAAAACCTCAGTCCAAGCTTCTGGAGTGGGGGTTGAACCAAACGAAGGCAGATCAAGCCTTGTGATTGATTCCCAGAACTTGGTGGATCTTCAAGAAACCTCCCAAACTCATGTATTCGTGCCCTAGCCTCAATAACGGGGAGATCTATGGTCCAACAAACCACACTTTGGAGGGAGGTGTCATGCCCTGAACCCCAATCGAGCTCGTGACATCCCGCTCATACATTCAAATCTCTGCTCTGCGCCGGCGCCGCAGAGCAGAGATTTGAATGTATGAGCGGGATGTCACGAGCTCGATTGGGGTTCAGGGCATGACACCTCCCTCCAAAGTGTGGTTTGTTGGACCATAGATCTCCCCGTTATTGAGGCTAGGGCACGAATACATGAGTTTGGGAGGTTTCTTGAAGATCCACCAAGTTCTGGGAATCAATCACAAGGCTTGATCTGCCTTCGTTTGGTTCAACCCCCACTCCAGAAGCTTGGGACTGAGGTTTTTTTTTTTTCGATGGCCTCCAAGCAATCACAAAGATGACCAGTTCCACATCTTGCTCAACACAAAATAACATGCTGCTTGAGCCCAGATCTAAAAGTCCACACCAAACTCAAATCTGGAGCACACCTCTCAAGCCTCTTGCTTCTCGGAGGCGAGCAAAGGAGCCGAAAGTAAAAAAATCACTTAGCATTGGCGAAGGAATCATCGAAATGCAAACGGAGCAAGGATGCTCCCATACGAGACTCGGCGGCCACCACCAATTTTACGGCGGTTCTAATTGTCTCAAGCACTTAAGGGGCATGTTTCTGCGTAGTAATCATCGGTGGACAATCGCGTGAGGTAGATCTCGATACGGTCAAGAAAAATGAAGGAACCGAAGCAGATTTTCTCCCAGCTACCCTCGAAACCATCCTTCCTTTCCTTTTTTTTTTTATGGTATACTCCCAGGAAGATCTTGAGCAAATGGTGATCTTTTTCCCAGAGACTTCTCTCCAATCCTCCCAGCTCACTGAGAGCTCTCCCCTCTAGAATCCCCTCTCCACCTCCTCTCATTCATGCACATGGTCTCCCCTTTTGACCGAGTCCTCTTTCGGTGGAGCTCCTTCACCATTCATGATGATCCCCTCCACTTACTATTGTCTAGTGCTTCCCATGATTACTCCTTTTAACCATAGGAAAGGAGAATCCATCATTGACAATAGATTCCTCATATAGTGCTTCGCCAGCTTCATTGCTGCTATCTCCCCTTTAATCTATTCTGCCGTTTCGTGTTTGAGGACCATCTCTTTGTCAAGGATGCTGATGGCAACACTCATGCCCATGTTGACATTCCTCGCATAATAAACCTCTGGGACAGCCAAATGGTATAAGATTCGAGTCTTCTGTAACATGTGCAGAAGCGGCAACTGAATGCTCCCACTGGTTGATTATTTGCCTCTGCTTCATTTACAAACAAACCTTGAGATAACAGAGACTGCAAAATATGTTGTCCACTCGATCTGATGAGCTGATTTTGATCAAGAGGAGCACTTGATGTTCCGTTGTCTTCATTGGCTGGTGGTTTGGTTTTCGTGGGTAGCCACGGAAAATTTTAATTCCATTTTGATAAATTGGAGGCTAAATTGCGAATAAAAATTCTAACTAAACCCTTTTGTCCAAAAATGAGAAATTTCGAGCACCATTGGGCTGCAATAGAAATTTTGGATATTTAGAGAGCAATGTCACAACTCAAAAATGCCAAAAATCGAAAATTACGGAGCTAAAATGAATTTTCTATGATTTTTTTAATTAACCTGAAAATGAGACTAACAAAGTAATTCCCGATTCTAAATTAATCTTTGCAAATTTTCTTTGGCCAAAATGAAGAGAAAATAAAAAGAAAAAATACTGACTATTTTTTCATATTTTTGTGGCCTCAAATGTAATTTTTTCTGAAATATTTTCCTAATTTCTAAAAAATATTTAAAAAATGAAAAATTATGAAAATTATTTTTTGTTCAAAAATGGTTTCCTAGGCTTAGCCAAGGTCCCAAAGTTGATTTTTCAATTTTTTTATTTTTTCTTGATTTCTATAAATTTCAAAAGTAAAAAGCTGAAAAATATTGAAAATATGAAAAATTATTTTTTGGTCCAAATTGGTTCCCTAGGCTTAGCCAAGGTCTCCAAAGTTGATTTTTTAATTTTATGAATTTTTATGGATTTTTTATTAATTTTAAAAAGAAAATGTGATTAAAAATCAGATGTCAAAAACTGCCCCTCTTTGAAAGGAAGCTTGATAGAGGTTCATTTTAAAGACAAGATGACACTTGAATCCTAATTGACTCAACTAGGGAAATAAAAAAGAGTTGTGACATTTAATCCCTAATACCTCTCTGTATAAATTCTGATCCAAACTAGGCTTGAGGAGGCTTTTGTCAAGTGAGAGAGTGGTAGAGAGGAGAGTTTACCTGGCACTTACCTACTTGTCGTATGGCTATTGCCTAATATGAATGCTCGTTGAAACAGGCACCCCAAAGATTCATTCTAAGGGTGCTCCGAGGAGGTTAAGATTTGACCCGTCTAGTAGGCCGACCCGTCTAGTAGGCCAACCCCTGGTAGAGTTCCTAATGAAGGGACTCTAGTGGTGATCTATCATATTAGAGGATTCACTTGCACTTTGACCCGTATGGTGGGTCGTACTATGATGGAATAACTAATGATTGGTTGAGATTTGACCTGTATAGTAGGTTTATCCTATGATAGAGTTCCTAATGAAAGGATTCTAGTGGCGATCCATCCGATTTAGAGGATTTGCCTACATTTTGACTCATATGATGGGTCGTACCGTGATAGAATCCTGATGAAAGAATTCTACTGAGTGGTTTACCCAATGTCGGGTTCACCAAAGAAAATCCCTATAAGAAGGACTTTGTGCTTGTAAGATGAAACTTTGAACATGGTTCACCCGATATGGGATTTGCCGAAGGAATGCCTATAAGAAGGACTTTACGCCTGTAGGAAGGACTTTGTGCTATAGGAAGAACTTTTGAAAACGGACCGTTCCGTATTGGGGTTCCAATGGAAGGGCTCCAAAGACGGATACCCTAATAAAAGGGCTCGTTCATGTGGTGCCTGTGTCACGCCCCGAACCCTATGGGCTCGCGACATCCTGCCACTCATACCTTATTGCTCTCGCGCTCTCCTGGTCCACTATACGCGACGGCCCAGGAATTCCATCGCGACCAGACGACGCTTCATCAAAATCTTGAACCTGCGGAAGCAAAACTCTAAACCCATACATACATGCATACAATAATGGGGTAGAATGGGACAAGAAAACAATGGTCGACAAGGACTGCCAAACATGACACATATATATACATAGTATGAGCGTTTGGTACAGACCATCAAAAAGGGGAAATACAAAAGAGAGGTCTCAGATCCCACGCTCGACTAACGTCAACCGTCAAAAATCCACTAGTACAGGTCAGGAGGGCTGCGGAAACTCCTCGGGATCGTACTCCTCCTCGGGCTCCGGAGAGGAAGGCTCGGTGTCCATGGGGTCACCCTCGGCATGGCCGTCGATCATCGACTGTTTTGGGGACGGAGCTCCTCCATCGGCTCTGGATCTATCACATCACCTCCATATGCAGCAGGTCGCAAGACTGTAGGGTCGTCCTCCATGGGTATCGGGGCATCTCGCAAGAGACCCTCGAAGCCAAACTCACCCTCTCTAAACCAAGCTTCGAATCTATGGGGAACAAAAGGGGGCCACCCTGATCCACCCATATGGTAGTTAGTCGTCTGCGCCAGATCGTAGCGTTCTCATCCACGTGGTGGGTAGCCTCCGACTCCATTTGAACTGGCGACCAAAAAGCACTGGGGGTGCGGCCATCACTGGGGTCTGGGATCTGAAAAGTAGGCAACCAGCGCCAGTGAGTCGAGGACTCAGCAAGTTCACCACTAATTCTAGCGTAGGATAAGGTATACAAGTTGGTTTAGCCCTAATCAAGGGTCTAGGGTTTACTAGCTACCTCATACGGGTCTACTCTCTCGTAAGGTAGACAACGGATCTCGGAATAAGGGTCAATCTAACAGTGTCCACATGACAGCGAGGAATAAGATTTCATATATATGAGGTGGAAAAATCAACAGCCAATGAACAATATGCAATGCCAGACACCCAATCAGTTGACCTCATGCGAACCAGATATATCCAGCCCGCGTCTCATACGCATCAGGCTCGTGTCCCAACCCGCGTGTGGTACGCCTCAGGTTGACACGCTTATCTCTCCACTTCCCCGCGTAAACACGCATCAGGGCCGTCCTCCCCTTGTCACTCCTCTCAGTGACCCATGTCATGCTTGCAACCATTTCTCATTCAAACACGCCTCAAAATCTGGTGGGGCACAAGTCAGGCGTTCGCAAGGACAGAACATGCATACCAGCATAGCATGACAATCTAACAATCTAGGCACATCACGTCATTCAGTGTGGATAGTGTGTAAACATGTATCTATCATGTGCCCTGCACGCGGATTCATATCATTGGGGTCTAAGAACTGTACCCTGTGTAATTCAAGTTGGGTTTTGAATTTATCGAAGGCCCATTAATCTCAATTCGAGTCTTAAATAAAGCTTCAGCCCATCACATTTCTTATTATAATACCCAAGACATCCTAAATGGACCGTAAAGCCCATGTTGAAGCTCAAGTTAATACGGCCCGATCCAAACTTAATAATTCAATTCAAGCCCAACCTATTACTTGGCCCAACCATCCTTCATAAACCCATATTTAATTATTAGTGACATGTTTTAAGGAGGCCCATTTGATGATGTAATTTTCGTCCATGGCCCAAGGCCCAAAAATCACCTAAGCCCATTAAGCCTAAATTATTCCAATTAGGCCCAAATTAGCTTCCTAAGCCCACCTACTAACTTGGGCCCTAATTCTTCACATCCAAACCCACATGTACAGCCCATTAAGCCCTAAATTTTCGTCCAAATGCAAACCCACCAAATTGGACCTAAGCCCATCGACCCAAATTGACTAATTTAGCTTAAAATGGCCCCAAGCCCATCTACTATCTTGGCCCATCATTCCACACGCCCCAACCACCAAATACAGCCCATATATAACATTTTCCAGCCCAAATTAGAATTCCCAAGTCCATAACCAGCCCATATAACCTAATACTCAAATTGGTCTATGGTTTCCCATAATAAGTTTCGCCATTTCCACTACACATTCAAGCACCAAGTATTAACATGACTAAACCAACCTCATATACAGCAATCCTAGGCTAAGGTTAGGGGTTTTGCTTACCAAGATGTGGCTGGAACGGCGATGAGGAAGACGAGGACACGGGCGGCCGTTTTGGGGCTCACAGTCAACGGAGGTGCTCGGTAATTTGACGGGCTGAGTGGAGGCTAAACGGGGCCGTAACAAGCTAGAAGACAAGAATATGGAGTGGATATAAGTCCCCTAAGCTCCTAAGATCATATCATGACCACGAAATGTAAAGCACAAAACTGTCCCAGGAAAAACAGTTTCATCAACGGAAATGAAAATGCACGGATGAATGCCCAAACGATATCGGATCGGAGCGAAATCAAGTTCTGTGAACTCACCTCAGATGGGGCTACGACATATCCAAAATTCAGGACGATCCAACGGTTGAGTTTTTTGTGGGCGGCCGTTTGAAGTTGAGGGTCAGCTGGGAAAATCCGAACAGTGCAGGGTCGCGGTTTTGCCTTGTTTCAAAGGGCTTCCAGGCTATGAAAGAGAGGGGGGTAAGGGCCAAGAAAACTTACCAAGACAGGGAGAGGACGTGGGAGGATGGCGGCGACGAAACGACGGCGGACGAACGGCGAAATGAGCGGAGTTCCTCGGGCGGACGGCTTAAGCCGAAGAAGAAGAAGAAGAAGAAAACATGAAGGAGAGGAAGATGATGGAGGGTCTGCCGAATGAGGATGGGGGAGGGAAGAGAGAGAAGGCTAGAGATTATAATAGATAAATAAAATTAAAAAAAAAGAAATTAAAATGAGAAAGTGGGGTTAGGTTAGGGTTTATGTGACATTTGATGTGTACTTGATGGGTGATTGACAACCTTGGAAATCGTGTGATTGACATCATGATTGATTGATTTGACATGTGATTGATGTGACATTTGATGTGACTTTGCCTGGAAATGCGTGCCAAATGCACCGATCGGGTCGCGAGCGCGAACGAGTTTCAGACAGGAATTGGTTTCGTTATATCGTGTTCATTCTAAAATAATTCTATTTGACCTAATTCTAAGGTCTGAGCATTTACCGGAGGCATTTCGGTAATTTCTGTTCACGTCTTGCTTCATGACGTACATCGGCTGTCTGCCTTTCAGGCGACGTTTCTGCAACTGAATCCATTTCTCCATTGTGACTATCTTAACAATTCGATTGTCCAATGTCGGAATTCATTTCATGGTCAAATCTATTAAATACTGACTCTGTCGAAATCTCAGACCAACGGGCGGCTGTTAGGGAAAATCCCCAGGTAGCCTTTACCCTTCGGTTGGTCGTCCCAGGGTAGCTAATCTTGAGCGAGTGTCGATCAGAACATATTAATGAAATACATCAATTCATTTAGAAGTCCCGACAACTGGGTCAAATTTCCAGACTGTCACAGCCTGCAACTCAAGGCTTAGAAATGGACAGTTCCGTATTGGGGTTTCCAATGGAAGGGCTCCAGAGATGGCATGTCCCACAAAAAGGGCTCGTTTATGTGGTGACTACAACTCAAGACTTGAGAATGAGTCATTCTGTATTAGAAGTCACCAATGATTACCTAAATGTCGCCCTTTTTGGGTAGACGAAAGTGGTATTGATTGAAGAAATGATTTTTGGATGCCAATCTGGGATCTGGGGAGATCGAAAATCCTGCAGAAGCTCAACCCGATTTAACTTACCATGAAGGGTGCCATTTTGGGATTTGGGAAAACCAAGAATCCTGCAGAAGTTCAAATTCAATCTAACTTACCTTGAAGGGTGTTATTCTAGAATCTGGGGAGACCAGGAATCCTGCGAAAGCTCAAACCCGATTTAACTTACCTTGAAGGGTGCCATTTTGGGATCTGGGGAGACCAGGAATCCTACAGAAGCTTAAATCCAATTTAACTTCTCCTGTTGCTTTAGGAATAAGCCAAAGAGGCAGAGATCAAGAACACGAGAGCATGTCGATCGTGAACTAATGAAGGTCTCCTGAGAACATGTCGTTTATGAGTCGAAAGGGTTCAGAAAATTTATCTGGGGCTTCTGAGTTAATGATCAAGGCATCGACAGGCTGACTGTGTCATGCCTGCTTGGTCACTGAATGATCGTATGTACTGCACTGGATTCGAGCGCCTTAACAATCGTCAGAGTTCATTCCTTTGAAAGGTTTAGGTTGAAGATATACTTACCTGAGGATTTGGAAGAAACGCCTGGTGGTTTCTCGGCAACTAGGCCATTCATTCAATAATTGCCGAATGAATTTCGAGACCTTAGAAGGCAATTAGAACATCGGGAACGTGTTACCTGTTAAGCAGTGTTAAAGGTAACATGTGCAAGCATCGTCATCAATGAGTTCATCGGTTCATGCAAAACTATTCAGCTAAATTTGCAATGAATAGAAGCAGTCTCTGTAATAACTCACGATGCAATTAATCAACATGTAGATTAAGCATAACTATTCTGTCAAGTTTGCATTACCAATTTTGTCCAAGGAGGTTATCATAGTATGAACACCTCGAATAAAATCTAAATAGGGGACTTTAGTCCGAAAGGGCTTTCTCTCATTCTCGAGAAAAGCTGTTTACCCTGATTGCAAGGTTAAAAAGAAATCACTCAATCTTACTATCGTCGCATTCAGCAAGAGTCTGACTAATCTTGCAATTGTACGATCAGGCCGATCTGGAGGTCTTGATTAGGACCATAATGTAGGATGGGTTAAAGGCTTACCAAAGGGGACTCTTTCGAGCTAAGGCCATTGAGAAAAAAGTCTTCATCATCTGCTCCGGGTTTACAAGTCAAGAACCCTGTAAAAATGTGAGAGAAATAGTCTTATTCGTACCTTTTCGAGCGATACTTAAAATCATTCAACTCTACGTTAACTCAAGCGCCTTAATTAGAAAAGGCTTTCACGGCTTGTAGCGTAGATAGGGATTGGGGACCAAGGAAGACTTATTTGGCCCAGAAGATATATGAGATGGGTTTGACGTTGGTGATCATTGCATCTTCACCACGACTCTCGACCCTGAGAATAGTCCTCAAATAACATTATCGTTGTATGAGAATGGTGTCAACTTCTGCTGATATCATCGTCGCTCTCGAATGGTGTAAGGTTCAACAGAGTATATTTTACAATTTTGACTCTTTCGAAGAGTTTTCTTTTACAACCAGATCCCATTGGGGATTTACAATAGGAGACAACATGTTTTTACTGAGTGTACATGAACATTGATTTGAATGGGCATTGGCCTTGCTTTTGATTGGCGCTTTGCTTTTTCATGCCTAGGATTGACTTTCTTCTCCTTTTCCATTTTTTTATAAAAAAAGGAATTTCTGATGGTTATGCTGTTATACACATGTATATCGAAGACCACACTTGAAGGGTTGACATGGGAGCTCTATATTGACCCACTTTTTCTGAGTTCTTCTGCTTTGAGGTGGTGCCATCTTTATCTTGGAATGAGCAATGATCACCAACGAGGTTTTAATAAATGAATATGCAGGCTCAATTGGGTAATGCAAAAGATAAAAGTGTGTTGGATAGTGAAACGAATGCTTTTCGTCGTCCTCAGGCACTTGAATTACCGTACGAGGCTGAAAGCAAAGAAACACTCAAAAATTGATGTTGGTCAAAGCAAAAAAATTCTAACTATTTACCTCTTGTAATTGATGGGACTTCCTCTATTTGGCCCCGATGTGGGGTGATTCTTGATAGGGGTTACGAAATGAAACCGCTGCTCAAATGGGTTATTAATGGTCATCTGTAGTGTTTAGGATAGAGACATGATCGCCTCCTTCCCTTCGACTATCATACCTTTTGTGAGAAAACCCATTGCCTTGGGGAATGCGGAACCTATTTAGCACACGACTCACTGTGGATTAAGATGTGGGACGTGTATGGAAATGGTTTGCCTTTCATCATCTTGTCATATCCCATTCTACATATTCAATGCATCATGTGCAGTTTATGCTCCAAGTCAGAATTGGCAAATTAAATATACAAAACAGT
>JAGVVM010012638.1:0-14342 GCA_019149425.1 Psidium friedrichsthalianum
AATTCTGGTATTGCTAGAACACATTTGACAATAGTTTCATCTATTTAAATAGAGGAGAGAGTATTTCTCAAATAGAGTACTCTAGAGTTATTGGAAGTCTAATGTACTTAATAAGTTGTACTAGACCAGATATTGCCTAAACGATTAATAAATTGAGTAGATATACAAGCAATCCGAGTGCTGACATTGGAAAGCGATCGTAAGAGTACTTAGGTACTTACGGTACACATGGAAGCATGGTCTACACTATACCAGATACCAGCTCTTTTAGAAGGATATAGTGATGCGAACTGAATATTGATATAAAAAAATCAAAATCTACTAGTGGATATTGTTGACACTTGATTTTTAGTCATTTTATTTCTAGAAAATTTTTAAAAAATCCATAAAAATTCATAAAAATCAAGAAAAAAATGATTGCAAAATCAACTTTGAAAGCCTTTGGCCTAGCCTAAGGAATCAATTTTCAACAAAAAAATAATTTTCCTTATTTTCGCATTTTAAATATTTTTTAGAAAATAGAAAAATACTAAAAAATTAATAAAAAATAGCATTTGAGGCCACAAAAATAGAAAAAATAGTCAGTATTTTCTTTTAATTTTGCCTTCATTTGGCCAAAGAAATTTTGAAAAATTCGATATGGAATTGAGATTTTCTTTGTTGATCTCATTTTTAGATTATTTGAAAAATTCTAGAAATTTCATTTCAACCCTGTAATTTTCGATTTTTGTATTTCTGGAGTCGTGTCATCCCCTCTATTTCCAAAATTACAATCTAGTCCAAAAATCTACTGAATTGTCCAATTTCGTAGAAAAGGACCAAAAACATAATTTGAACTTTTTCAAATTAGTCCTTAAAAGGTGCATAAAATGAAATTAAAACCTTTCTAGGGATCGAATTGAAAATCAGGGCACGTTATCCCCTAGTTTTTGGTCTTCTGAATTCATTGGTGACATTAATTTTTACAAAAAAGGTCTTCTAGAGTTTGGATTTATGAAATGGGTCCTCGAGTTGAACTTCGAAATTTGGGTTTTTAGTACTAATCCACGGATAATTCTACAGAAAAATTCATTTCCTAATGGATTTGGTGTCCCTAAAATCCAATTTGAGGTTTAATTTGGAAATTACGGGATTTTTAGAGGTCAATTGGACATTTTTTGAACTGGCGGGTCTACTGGGTCGGATTAGATCCGACCCGGTGACCCACACTGTTATTGTCCTCCCCAGAAGCGTCTTGCTCGCACGTGAGTTTGGTGGGGAGGGGGTTCAACAAGTTCTGGTGAATCTAAACAGGTATAAGTAGTGGGGTTTTAGGGATTTTGGGGCCGGTTACACGCATACGCAAACGGACGAAGAAATACTTAGAGAGAGAGAGAGAGAGAGAGAGAGAGAGGGGGGAGGGGTGAGGAAACCGCCATTGAAGCTTCGGCGAAGCTCAGATCAAGGCTGATCTCCGCTCCTCAGGCGATTGGGAGCTCTAAGACTCGTCTAGAAGCATTCTGTGACCTTAAGGAGTGGCCAGATTATCGTCGCTCGAAGTTTCATCGAGAAACCAGGTAATCACCATTTTCGAATTTGAAGCTTGGTTTTCATGGCAACTTCTTGATTCGACATTCTTGTTTCAAGTTTCTTGGTTGAGTCGCACCTAAGTCTATCTTGCTCGTCGTTTTGCATTGGTTTCGCTCGAAATGCTGTAACCGACCCCCACCCCTCCCCCCCGGAGCTCGAGCTTCTATTGCGAGCTTGCGAACGTCGTCATACCCAAAGTAGTTCGCCGGTTTTCTGCTAGCTGTCGTTGTTCGTCATAGTAGATTTAGTGCAGTTTTATCTCCAGAATTGCAATATGTTGGTTTTAGGATGTTTAGGATTTGTTTTAGATCAGAAGCACGAGAGGATTCATGCATTTTTGGACTTGTTTTAGCCTTTTGGAGAGCCTCCGACAACTCGCCGACAACCGGAGCTCCTCCGATCGTCTTCTCCGACAGCAAGTTGACCAGGTCAACGCTGACGTGACATTGACGTGGCTAGCCACGTCAGCTCGGTTGTTATAACCGATTAGGGTTATAGCATATTTAATCCAATGGCTAGAGATAATACACGTGTCAAGATCGTAGAATTTTGGGGAATAAAAAAAAATCTGATTCGAATTTTATAATCACTCCTAAAAATAGTAAAATGGACGGCTAGGATTTGGTCTTGGATTCGATCTCAACTGTAGGCTCGGTATAAGGAGTGAATGGTCAGATCAAGGACACGTGGATAATTCTCAACTGTAGGATTAAAGCCTAGGCGGGAAAATAAAAAATAGAATAAAAATCTGAAAATTTAAAAATTCAAAAAAAATAAAGACCAAAACTACGTCGTTTCATGTCACGTTAGGTTATTCAGGCCTTGGGCCGGGCTTGGGTAGTGGGCTGGGTCAAGCCGACCCGGTCCGTATAACAAAGAAAAAGTAAAAAATATAATAAAAATTTCAGAAAATCAATAAAAATTAGAAAAATAAAAAATCAATAGAAATCAAAACTGTGTTGTTTTAATCTAGGGTTTTAGGTCTGGTTTGGGTCAGTAGGGCCGGGTCAACCCGTCCCGGTCTGGGAGAATTAAAAAATAAAAAAAATAGTAATAAAAAGAAATAAAAAATCTAGAAAAACTTAGAAAATATAATAAAAAAATATAGGAAAAGGTCATAAAAAATTTTCTAGAAATCTTAGGAAGATCAGGAAAATTTGAAAAATCATAGAAAATGAAAAAATAAAAAAAGAAGAAGTATAAATAGAAATAAAAATGCAAGGAAAATAGGAAAAAAATAAAAAAATTCATAAAAGTCACAAAAATTCCAGAAAAATTCAAAAAAATTCAGAAAATGTAGAAAATGGTCAGGAAAATAGAGAAAATTCTAGAAAATAACAAAAAATTAGAAAATGTTCCAAAAATAGGAAAAATTCTTAGAAAAGTCTTAAAAAAATTCCAAAAAAAAAATCAGAAAAATCCTCAGAAAAATCCTCAAAAATTGTGAAAATTAGGGAAAAACTACATTCAACTGGTTTGACCTGTTTTCACATTTTTGATTTCCCGAGCCTTTCAAAAATGACCATTTTTCCTTTCTGGTCAACTTGACTCAAATAATTCCAAACCATCTTTGAACCTAATTGGCGTGTTTCCTAGGCTCTCAGGACTTCTCTAGGCTCATTTTGACTTGTTTTGATGTGATTTCTCCATGATTTGATTCATTGACTGCGCACTTACTTTTGATGATTTGTGATTGATAGGACAGATAATCCCATTAGTATGAACCCGTTAGCTTTTTAGGACTTACCTTACTCAAAGAATACCTGCATGAACTCTCTAGATTAGGAAATCACTCAACTTAGGTACCGAAAGACTGTCAATAGCAATATTAGCGTAACTAAGTCCCTGAACCCAAAATCTCTGGTTTTTGCAGAATCGAACGATCTCTTCCAATCGCTCGATAGGGTTTCCAATCATATCCTTCAAAAAATGATTGGTGGCGACTTCGATAGCACGTACAACGATGCACATGTCACCTGACCACACGAAGGTCAATCTTGATTTTAAATTCTTCATGACGTGATTTGGTATGGGCCTGGGAGGGCCCGAGCTAGGTCTCTCGACACCTTAAGATGGGCCTAGCAATCCATTAGCCCACCATTCCCTCCTTCCAAGGGCGGGTTGCGAAAGGTATTATTCACACTAGCAGGCACAGCCGTATCTTGAAATCCTGTAAAAAAACTGTTATAGCCAGATCCACAATAGAATCTAAATTTATAGCTTTGGATAAATGTGATGAAGAGGTCGAATGTCTATGCCATTTCTTAGAGGATATTCCAAAATGGCAAAAACTTCTGCCACCAATCTGTATACATTGTGATAGCCAATCTTCGATTGGAAGAGCATAAAGTAACATGTATAATGGTAATTCTAGACATATACGTCGTTGACATAATACCATTAGATAATTACTCTCAACTGGAATTATCTCTATTGACTACATAAAGTCAAAGGATAATATTGTAGATCCGCTAACTAAAGGTTAAACAGAGAGTTAATTGAAAAATTGATGAGAGGAATGGGACTAAAGCCCATGAAAGAATAAGTTGATATAACGGAAACCCAACTTAGTTGACTGGAGATCCCAAGATCTAGGTTCAAAGGACAACTTAATTATACTAACTTCGTGATGTCACTGTGGGGCTTATCCCTAAAACCATTCCTATAAAATATTAGTGATATTGTAAGGAAAATGATAATGATTCTTAAGTGGAGTAACCAAATCACTCCAAAATTAAGTAATCACCTATGTGAGAGAGAAGTGGGGCCATTTCAAAGGAGAATTATTTGTGGCTGAATTCTTTAGAAACTCTCGCAGAATCAGGTTGATGTTCATGGACAAAATGAACATAATCATGAGAACTGAACATACGCTTAGATGATTCTTGTGTGAAGTGTATGGTTCATTTACATAAGAAAGCATGACAGTTCAAGGACATCATGTCTATTGGACAACTAGTAACGTAAATACTCTTTCACAAATGAAGATTCAAAGGGTAACACCTACCTATCCTATGCAGATTTCAATTGTTGAACACTATCACAGAGTCAAAACAAAACAGTTTTCATTCATGTGGGGATTGTTGGAAATATGGGATATATTGATGGGTGAATGAATGAGAAATTGATACTCAAAGAACACTCTTGAGTTGAAAGTAGGAAGTGGATAACACTAGTTTCACATTGAAAAAAAAGGCTTTAGAGTGTTTTACATATGGTTACACTCATTTGAAGTGGTAACTATTCACAAGTCCTATGCCTCGTGCGCGGGCGCAGAGGGATACAAATATTGGGCCTTGATGAAGCCCCAACAAACTGAAATTTGAGTGTGAGTGCACGACCTGTGTACACGAATGCAGCCCTAGAAAGTGGGCCTCGTGACAGACCCATTTTTTCCTTTTGGTTTTCAACTCGAGCTCGAGCTGTTACGAATTAGTTATGGAATTTTAATTTTTGCAACTGCTACTATGAGTAACAGCCGGCTAATTAATCCTATAACGGCAAAACTTTAATCGACCGTTACCAATAATCCGAAATGCCCCTTATTACCATATAAATAGATGGCTCCCGTTCTGTTGAAAAAACACCAGAAAATCTCGAAACCTCGCATTCTCTTTCTTTGCATTCTACATTGGTTTTTCTGATAGTGTTCGGTTAGTTTTTCGGTTGTCGGAAGCTTTGAGGTACTGTGCTTACTTCTTCGTTGCCTGCCGTTATATCCTGAGAGATAGACGTCTATGGAAACTCCAACACGTACTAGAGGGAGGGGGCGAATTTGTTTTAAGGAGACTGTGTCCAACACAGGCCTTGGTATCCATTTGTATCCATTCCATTATTGTCATTCTTGTTATTGTAATTACAGATTTCTTGTTTCCAGTTTGCGTACTGTTTATGCTAACGCTAATTTAATTTCGCTACACAGTCAACTTTTGTCGAGATTAACATTGAGCTATGCGGGAGCGCTGCAGGTTTTTGTGGTGAATAGATTGAGAAGCGGCACGTGGAATGTCATGCATAAGTTCCCTAGTGATCCGTGCAATTCCTATGGCAGGTGCAGAGCGAATGCCATCTGCAACCTTAGCTTGTGCGAATGTGTGAAAGGGTTCATGCCTAGGTCACCTGATGAATGGAAGGTCCGTGATTTTTCTGGTGGATGCAATAGGAAAATACTCCTGGATTGTTCAAATGGAGGATTCCTGGAAATTAAAAAAGTTAAGTTGCCCGACCTGCTGGAGGTTACGGTGAACAAGAGTATGAGCCTCAAGGAATGCAAGGAGGAGTATCTGAAAACCGTTCGTGCATGACTTATGCTAATTCAGATATCAGAGGATGAGGTAGTGGCTATCTCATGTGGTTTGGGGACTTGATCGACACGAGAGCATTTGAAGAACAGAACTATCGGCAAACTTGATATGTGCGTGTATCAGCTTCCGAACTAGGTATGCATACCTATGCTTATTAACTATTTTTTTGCTAATTTATTGAAATACTTGTTGGGAAATTATATTTGATTTTGAAGGAAACAAAATGACTATACTTTGATGAAAAGACTTTGATTTATACTTTGAGTATTTACTATCAATATATCTCTACGCCTTTTATACTTAATGTGATTAATGCTTTTATTCTAATAGAAGCAGGGTTCGTGGCAGAGGCAGACTGATATGAGAATCTTGAGGAGATATATTTTGATATTTGATTAATCCTAATTGTTTATTCAACCTTATTCTTGTTTATTTTAGCGGGATAAACATCCTATACCAACGGTCAATTATTTGGTTAAGATTGCGTTTCTAAGTTAAATTGATTGACCATCAATCAAAGATATTCTCATTACTTTCCATATGAGGATTCTTAATTGATTGGCAATCTTCTAGATAATTTCCTTTATTAAAAGCTTGATTTATGGCGTTAAGGATTTGATTGTATGGGCGAGCAAATCCTCTCAAATCTTTGATTCCTTTCACCTCAACAACTCATGACCTTTATTTGACTATCAACCGACGGCTAGTTTTGGAGATTGATCCTTGGAGTGATTTTGTCCATTGGGAAGCTTGGAAGACGAGGAGTATATAAAGAGCACCAAGTTCGAAGAACAATGAGAGAGATTACGAGATCAAATCCATATCTCAAGAGAGCTTCACCTGTTTCAATTATCCACTCGTGCTTAAAATGAGATCTTGTGAGGGATGTTATACAGAGTCAAGTGTGTAGAGTGGGATAGCCTTGGTAGAGGCAGAGCTCGCTTCTGTTGGAAGTATTTGTGTTCTAGCAAATCACTCAGTTATTTGGCAAAGAGAAATTTGGAAATAGTTAATCTTCGCAACTCTCTTTCTCTACTCTAGATGCCATTCGTGACCGTACCAGGAGGAAAATAATTCTCGTTGCTGTCTTATTGAGTTCAATCATTGGTGGATTTCTATTGGTCGGAACTGCATTGCGGCGTGTAAAGCGTAGAAAAGGAGAATCGGTATTGGAGGTAAGCCTGATCTTCGATTAAGGCAGATTTCGTTATAACTCAAAGTTGCATTGCTTCAATTGGTTTAAAAGATGTGCTAGCTCATTTGTCGTATTCCTATGCTGAGGCTAAAACATCGGATATTACTTTACTTGATCTAGAAATCACAAAAGAAGACATCAATCTACCATTATACGATCTACCCACCATTGTAAGTGCCACGAACAGCTTCTTCGCGCTGGTGGCTTCGGTCCTGTTTAGAAGGAACAGAATTTCGCGTTCATCATTCTGCGCCGAACTCATGATGCATTATAAATATGATGCTGCTGTCGTGTTGGGGAATCTTCAAACAGGACAGCTAGTAGGAGTCAAGAGGCTATCAAGGAGTTCAGGGCAAGGCCTTGAAGAGTTCAAGAATGAAGTATCTTAACCGCACGACTTCAGCACTGGTATCTTGTCGGACTTCTAGGTTGCTGCATTGAGGGAGAGGAGAGAATCTTGCTTTACGCGCGAGTACATGGACAACAAGAGCTTGAATTACTTCATATTTGGTCAGATGATTTTTCTTTTTAATTCCCTCCCGATAAAATGATATTCTTTCGTAGTGATACTGATCTAAGTAAGCACTTTTCATTAGTTATTTTCTAGAGACTGACCATGCAATTTTTTTTTTTTTGGGTTAGGCTGACCATGCAAATTTTGAACCGTTGATAGATCAAGAAAAAAGCCTATTGTTGACATGGCAAAAGACAGTTTGACATTATTGTCAGTATTGCAAGAGGACTTCTCTATCTCCACCATGATTCCAAACTTCAAGTAATCCACCGAGATCTTAAAACAAGCAACATATTACTAGATGGCGGCCCAAACCCTAAAATCTCTACCTTTGTCTTGGCAAGTATCTTTGGAGCTAACCAAAAAGAAGCCAGAACAAAAAGAGTCATTGGAACATAGTATGTCTTTTCTCTTCGTTTCACAATTTTGGTTCTTAAGATGAATCACTCGTTATTAAAGGGGATCATAGCTTAGAAACTCTCTTTTTTCTGCGAAATGCAATGGCTGCATGGCCCCTGAGTATGCTATCTATGGAAATTCTCTGTGAAGTCGGACTTATATAGCTTTGGCGAGCTCCTGCTGGAGATAATTAGCGGCAAAAGGAATAGAGGATTTTCCCATCCAAGCCATCACCACAACCTTCTCGGACGTGTAAGTAAACAGGCATTAGTAATCCCGGCATTCCACGTCTCTATGATCTTTCAAAACGGTCATTCGGAACGATTTTTCAATGACTAAGCACAATAGGCCTCAATTTTTCTTTGGGTGTGGTTGCTTTGGAGTGAAGGTAGGGCTTTGGAGATGATGGATGAATGCCTGCACAACTCATTTGACAGAAACCAATTGGAAAGATGCATTCAAGTGGGTTTGGAGATAATGGATGAATGCTGCTGTGTCGTCTGCAGTTGGTATGATACTCAATTTCGATGGTCCTGCCTGAACCTAAAGAGCCTGCTTACTTTATGGAAAGAAACTCGGGGTACTCCGATGGACCGTCATCAGAGGGGAACTCGCGTATGCAAAATGCGGTCACTCTGACTATGCTGGAGGGTCGGTAGGCTTTTTGGGCCATGAGAGCTGAAAGTTCGGTATCGTGATAGATTACTTGGTTTTTGGTGAGATTTTGTCTGCATGTCTGGTTTAGCCGGGGCCATTGCAATGTATCAGAGACGCCTCCAATTGCAGGATGTTATGCCTTGGTCACAAGAAGAGATGGACTTGCTTAAGTTGACGGAGGGTGCATGAGGAAAATTCGTTGCATTGCTGTCGTGGCGAGGGTTTTGATGGAACTTGCGCTTTCGAGGGTAAAATGGACAGTTGAGTAATTTTCATTAAGGGTGGGTTTCAGCATTCCGAGCTGAAAGCTCAATGCTGGTCCTTACCAGCATTGAGCTTTCAGCATTTTCAAGTCTATTGGCTCCGTTTATTTTGGGAAAAACAACTTTCAAAAAAACGTTTTCCAAATTTTCAGACATTTGGTTCACGAAAAATAAATTACTCTATGAAAACATTTTTCATCCATAAAAAAAAAACCCTTTGAAAAGTGAGGCAAATGTTTTTCTCTTTTTGAGAAGAAAACAACTTCCAGAAAATGATTTTCACATTTCTGGTGTGTAGTTCATGGAAAATAAGCTAGCTTAGAAAAATATTTTTCACCCATAGAAAAAACTCTTCAAAAGTGGGGAAAATATTTTCCTCTTTTGAGAAAAGGAAAACATTTTCCTCATCTTTCCTTCCTCCTCTCTTTCACACTTTCTTTTTCTATAATTATTCTTTTACTTGCTTTTCATTTTTTATTTACTTTTTAGAAATTCGAAAATTTAGTTTTCAATTTAATTTTTTTTTCTTCTTTTCTTTTTTTTTCTTATCTCCTTCCTCTGCCGACCATAGATCTCGACGATAGTTGGCCACCTAGTGATTGGCCATGTGCGGGCTGATGAGCCACGAGCTCTCTAGATCCAAGAGAGCTCGAGCTTGGTTGAGGCCGGCAAGCTTCAACCTTGCTATAGGTCTGGCGAGGCTTGAGATCGTTAGGATAGGCTAAGCCTTGATTTTGCCTGCGGACGATTGCTGGCCGACGACTAGCTGAAATTGGAAGAAAAAAATAAAAAAATAAAAAGAAGAAAAGAGAAAAAAGACAAAGGCAAATAATTAGCAATTTGAAATTAAAAAAAAATGAAAAATGAAAATAAAAAAAATAAAAAAAGAATTATTAAAAGGAGTCTATGGATGAAAGTCAAATTTGATTTTTTCCATATGACAAAATATTTTTGAGTCTTTTTCATTGTTTAGCCAAACACCAAAAAATATTATTCTTTCCTAAGAAATAATTTTATGAAAACATTTTTTGAAAGCTTCGCATTTTCCACGAAACAAACGGAGGCTTAGTTTCTCTTAAGAAGCAAGATTTCCTAGATGGGAAGAGCTACTTAAAAGAGGAAGCTAGTCAGATAAACCTATCTTCAGTTCATATTGAACTATAGCACATCATATCATATTTGATTGCACCCACACTTCTGTTTTATCATCTTTAATGTACAAATAGTAAAATCACACGGGCATCAAAGATTAAGGTTATAGAATAACTTGCACTAATTTCATTTTCAAGTTAAAGGTGATCTTCGAGCGGGCTGCTCCTTAATGCCGGCCCTAAATTTTTTGTCAAGCTTATCGATCATAATTTTTTTACTTTTACACCCAAATCTTCGGGCCTTGCTAGGTTTTTCACCAATTGCTCTTACTCAAACCTGTCAAAAAATCTTGGGGACCTTTGGGCTCGGGCCAGACAGTCAGTTCGTGGTAGTCTAGTTTAAGTTATCACCTTCCAAATTCTCATTTTAAGAAAATTATATGCGCGAATTAAAACAAAGTAATTTCAGCCCCCAAAAGGAAAAATGAAAAACAAAAGCCAAATAAATTGACGCCCCCATAGCCATTGCTTGCTAATGATTTTAGCCTTTTTGGTCCCACTCGGGTCCAATATTCCTGCATGTACTAGGTTAAATTGAAAAGTCAACAGAAATTTTTCAAGATTGTTCACATCAAATTGAAAAGTCAACAGAATTTTCCCTAGTCCAGAGAATCTTCGCGAACGCAGGCCATGAGAACGACGCGCGAATCTCCGGCAAGTGTTGTTCGACTCTGCTGGAGAACCAAATGATTTCTCTGCCACGAACTAATTTTTTCTTTTAGGTTTTCTGATGTTTTTTTTTTTTTTTGGGTTCTTGTTTGAAGGTAATGAGACTATGCGACCTCTTGCTCCTGCGAATCGGAGTGGCTTGGGAATGGAGATGAAGACGATCGTTGAGGGGTCTTCGTTCGAGGGATCACGTGGCGCGTTCGGGGATGATGTCGGAGGCACAAGATCCATGGCTTCGATCTCACCGCACTCGACGAAGGCGCAACAGCCATGGCGCGAGCACAGAGAGAGAAGAGAGAGATCTGTAGCCTTTGGATGGAGTCAATAATGATGGACTGAGGGAGAGACGAGTAGTGTGAGCTAGAGATGAGCAAGACGGATCAATCGAATTGGGAAACCCTCGGATCGGATAGAACTGCCTGGTTCTGTCTAGTTTTGTTAGTAGATTCCATATTAAAATGGGAATCGAAGACACGCCTGGACCGGATTGATTTTTTTTACAATGTTCTAAAATAAAAATTATGTAATTAATATTTTAAAATTAAATTAAAATATCTATGCTCACCCAATATTAATAATCGTAGTGGTTCCATTAGATCAGTCTGTCCAATTTTCGGGTCTGAGTGGGAAACAGATTGGCGACCCTGGGAAATCGACCATCCCTTGCATGAAAGAAGAAAGTAAGCGTGGTTGAACAATATGGCAAGAAGAAGAGCAGAGACACGAGCGAGAAGAAGAGACATGGGATCGGTTTACAGAGAATAACAATTTTAGAAATTTAAGAATTCACTTTTCATAAATTTTATGCATGAATAGTTCAAAGTGTTTTAGTTGACCGTCTTTATCAGAAAACCAAACAGAAGTAAAGTACTGAAAACTAATCCTCCAAAAAATACTGTCATTAAACAATGCGCAAAAAAATAGTCTAAGCACAACATTTTTTTTTTCTTGCAGACAAAGTACTCTAACATTAAAAGACCATAAATAGTCAACAATAATAGTACGACAAAATCACAAAATGCATAGTGCAAAAAGAACAAATGTTCCTTGAACTTTTAGTCCATATACAATGCAATATCTCAAAAATTTTAATTCTATTTAATATATCCTCAACTTTAGACCTAATGTGCAAGGTCATCATTAACATTTTTAATTTGTCGAATGTGTCCTAAACTTGCGGATGCATGTGAATTTAGTCCCTCAGTACTATATAATCTAGAGAGTAGATTAGAATCTCCAGATATTAAAATCCAAGAAGTCGATTAAATAGTTATCAAAAGTATAAGGACAAAACACTTGAACAAATTCAAAATAGAGATCACATTGCATATGTGAAACTAAAGTTTAGGTTTCGGACCAAAAGAAAATAAACTAAAGTTAAGTGTGGATCAGATTTATAAATTAAAAATTTTAGAAACCATAGTAAAATTAAGATGAAGTTTAGGGATCAAGGTATAATTACTGGCAAGAGCAATTACCCCCGTGTCTTAGACAAAGGATCAAAGATCCACAGGTGAAACGCAGTGGCTCTGGTGCCCTGATTGCTCTCAAAGGGTCCAGCTATAGCATTGCCCACTGTGTGGGCTCTTCCAGGATGCAACTAGTAAGATCTAGGTCTGATCGTCTTTCACTTCATACAGGTTGGTCCATTTGGTACTGATTAATTTTTAATAAAACAATTATATGTAATCCATTTATTGTGCGATTTACGATTTCACGTCCACTTGATTATTGATTTGGATATTTAGTCAAACTTTTTAACTAGAATTACCTACTATCCAATATCTAAACTATAGTTGACAAAGTACAATAGAGCCATCTCAAATGAATATCGTGAGCTTTCTCGTTTGCGCATATCGAATATGAAGACAATAAAACTTATGTTAAGTCATTTTCAATGCCTTTACATTTTTTTTTTTTATCCTTTTCAAATTTGTAGACATATCACCGAGACGAAATGGCTATGGTCGTGCAAGTATCGATTACTCTAGAAATTTCGCGTGAACAGGGACTGCTGCCGTTTTAATATCTTTTTTGACCCATGCCGCCCAACACATATTGGAAGGTTGATATGGAGACCCGCCTAGAAATGTGCCTCAAATTGCCGCTCAATCTTGAACTACGCACCGTCGTTTCCGTGCGGTCCAAACGGGCGTGTTGACCCTGAAACATCCTTGACACCAGGAGTCGGAGGGAGTTGAAAGGAGCACAAAGTGTTGTTACTGGTTAGGTGAGTCAAACAATGTCTTTGAGTTTTCATCTTAACATCGAGAGAGTTAGCTGGGAAAAGTCGAAGCGTTTGAAGATGCCGAAGGTGGAAAAGTGGTTCGTCAGGATTGACCTCCGACCTTTTGATATTCAACTGGCCAAATCCGAAAATACCATAAACACAAAGTGGATCTGAAGAAGGAACACGGAGAACTGGATCGAAGAAAAAAATGGAAGTGGCACAGAGCTAAAGAAACAGAGAAGCTAAGGGAATGTGCGCGGAAACCGGTACAAGGAACGATGAATCCTGTAACGCGTGCAAAGCCAAGAGAGAATAAAATAAAAATAAGATTTTGACCACCCGTTTGACATTTTAAACAATGAGAACCGGTATAAGTTGAGAGTAATTTGCGGGTTATTGGAAACAAAGAGAAAAAATTCTTAAACCTATTACATTTGTGTCGATTAAAGTCATAAACGCCAAATTCATAAAGTCAATATACAACAAGCACATATACATAGAGAGATTCATAATTAATCAAAAATAATATTAATAATAAATTATACATCAGAATTAATATATATTAATAATTATCAAAAATATCATATCATATCAATATTAAATTCACAAATATAACAATATACATAAATAAACAATAATATTAAATAATAAAAAAACTAATTAAAAACATAAATATATATCCCCATAATATCATTAAACACATCCCATTTATAATCCAGTTCACAACTATTACATTAATACAAAACATAAATATCTTTAAGTCATCCAAATTCAACAACATCCATTTAATCATATCAATAATAAATCATAATAATAAAAATAATTAGCACAACATTCCATAAATAAACATAATATAATGCATAACATTAGCACATCATAATAATAAAAATAAATAGTACATTCTTTCCTAATACATAATACCCACAAATCCAAATAATTACCAAAATAACAACATACAAATTAACAAAATATAAAAATAAAAAATAAAAAACATAATAACAAAGATAAAAACCAATATAACAATTAAATTGGAATACATAACCAAAAAAATACATAGAAGACTAATAAACAATACCATCACGAAAAAACAATATAATATCAATCTCACAATAAAAACAACAAACCCAATTAATTTAAAAAAAACATAAAATAAAAATCATCCAGAAAAATACACATTCAAAAATAAGCAATAATTTTATGATAATTAATAATTATTGCATAATACTCTTTAAATTTTGCTAGTTAAGTCCATTCCGAATTAATTTTGACTGGAAGTTGCTGACGTAGACTCCGCTTGTCCAGTGCTGAAACCGCTGAATAATTATAAAATAATATTCTAATATTTTTTTGATTTGTGTTTTTTTAATCCACTTTTTCTTTTTTTGATATGT
>JAGVVM010012640.1:0-13913 GCA_019149425.1 Psidium friedrichsthalianum
TTAAGTTCAAGATACGTTCAAAGTTCAAAAAAATTAGGAAATTGGTTCCGAGTCAGCGCATTCTACCTTCCGACCAATAGGTTCCGGGAGGTAGAATGCGCCGTGCGAAGCCTGAAACGAGTCTTTTAAGTTTGTTCCTTTGTTTTGTTACGGAACATCGCGCCAGAAACCGCTAACGAGATCAAGAGCTCAAACGAGTCAAATCCTCCCAAATTTTCACAGTTGAAATCGTCTGTACAATAGTTGTCTGATGCTAACAAAAAAACAATAATGTCAACAGAAAGAGGAAAGATCGAAATACCGGAACTTAACGGTCGAAACTCCCTCTCTCCATCCCCCTCTCGTTGTAGTTACAAACTTGTGCCACCCTTTGATTCTTATCAGGCGTTATCTCTCTCTTCCAGGAGAAGAGGGCTTCGTTTCCGGCCGAGAAGCTTCATGCCTCTGGCGTTTTCCGGGACAGAAGTAGGGTTTTTCACGGCGGAATCGCGATGGCTGTGACCAGCCTCCTGAACAGGACCGGCACTTGTTACGTCGAAAATGTATTGGACAAGCATAATATCTGGCGAGACCCGGGGCCCCCTCGGCTGTCCGTCTCGGTGTTCCTCAAACAAGTCGGGCTTGCCGTCTTCATGTCAAACGTCCTCTTCCTCGCCCTTAGACCGCTTCGCCAACCTCGGATCATCTCCGAGATTCTCGTGAGTTCTAGCCGTGATTAAATTCGGAAATGTTTGTTCTTATGACTGTGAATCCAATCTCATCTCGTTGCTGTCATGTAGTGTGGTTTGCTATTAGGTCCGACTGCGTTCTTGAATTTCCCCTACTTTAGAAGATCTTTCCCGAGAGGAGTTACGTGAAGGTCGAGACGGTCGGGTATCTCGGCCTCATGTACCATCTGTTCCTAGTCGGGCTGCGGTTTGACCCATCCGCGTTGGTGTTGATCGGGAAGAAGGCGACCTCGATAGCGCTGGCGGCCTTCTTCCTCCCCGGGATCGTCGGGATAAGCACCTTCTACGTAGTGACCAGCTCCAGCGGTTCCAGTGACGCCAACGGGCTCGGCGGCATGTTCTGGGTCATAGCCCTGACCTTCACAGGGTCGCCCGTCCTTGCGGAGATCCTCGCGAGCATCAAGCTCCTCCACAGCGACATCGGGAGGACCGCAATGGCCACGGCCGTGGTCAGCGACGTCTGTGCCTGGGTCCTCGTCATACTGGTGATACCCATCAGCCTCGAGGGCAGAAGCTTCTACTACCCACTCCTCACGACCGCCGGGTTCGTGTTGGCGTGCCTCTTCGGAGTCCGCCCGGCCCTCGCGTGGGCGATCAGGAAGACTTCCGGGGAGGGACACTACAGCGACCGCTACGTGGTGCTGATCCTGATGGGGGTGTCCGCTTTCGGGCTGATCACGGACGTGATCGGCACGCACGCGATGGTCGGCGCGTTCGTGTTCGGATTGATCTTGCCGAACGGGGAACTCGGATCGAGGCTGGTGCTGAAGATCGAGGAGTACGTGGACGGGATCTTGTTGCCTTTCTTCTACGTGGTGTGCGGGGTCCGGGTGAATCTGTGGGAGATCAGAGGAGTGGGGAGCTGGGCGGTGACCGTGTTCGTGATCTGTCTGGGTTGGATGGCGAAGGTCCTGAGCACGCTCGGCATCTCCACGTTCTTCAACATCCAACCTCGGGAAGGCGTTGTCCTAGGATTGCTCATGAACTGCAAGAGCCTCCTAGGCTTGGCTCTGCTTGATGTGGCTTGGGACAAAGGGGTACGATTCCTCTCATGTTTTTTTCTTTCCCCCATGTTTTCAACCCATTTCTTGAATGAAAAAAATGGAATAAGTCTATTTCGACAAGAGGAAAAAATTATTTGGTCCGAAAATCATGTAAACCAAGTCTATTTTGACGATAATGACTTTGTAAATCATACAGTATTATCGATATATATGTTCTGTGCACTAAATAAAACTTTTCTCCCATCGAATAGTATTGAAAATTATCTTCCATAAAACTTGAATAGCCTCTTTAATAGAGTCATATTGCGTTTTGTCAATATGGAATTAGGACTCGATCCCACTTTTTTAGGCTAATTAAGACTTAATTGCATGGCACAAAATCTTCATTACATTTTTCAATAAATATTTAACATTTAACTAATACACCTATTAAAGGATTTCAAATTTGATTGAATTTTTGTAAACGACAATTTGGGTTTCTGGTGCAAACTTTTCCTGCTTTTCCTTTAGTTTCAATCATTGTAGCACTAAAATACAATCTCTCTCTCACGCACTCCATGACAAACCCTACTTGCTTGTGATCACTTGTGATTCAGGCCTTGACCGTCCAGCAATACTCGATCATGGTGCTGGCTTTCTTGATCATGACGGCATCGGTGGCTCCGCTCATCCACCTCGTCTACGGCCCGACCAAGCGGTTCATGAACTACACGCTCCGATCGGTCCAAGCGATCGGATCTAACACTGATTTCCGAGTCCTCTCGTGCATCTACTCGACGCGCCACATCACACCCATCATCAACCTCCTCGAGGTCTCCACGGGCAACATGCACTCGCGCCTCGCCGTGTTCGGGCTCCACCTGGTCGAGGTGACGGGATGCGCCTCCGCGATGCTCATCGTCCACGATCCGCACAGGCCGAGCCGCGTCAACCTGCACGACCAGGCCCAGTCCGATCATATCAAGAAGTCCTTGGAGGACTTCGAGTACCAGAACCGGTCCGCGTCGGTCCAGTTCCTGACCATCCTGTCCCCCTACGAGAGCATGTGCGAGGACGTGTGTGGCCTCGCCGAGGACAAGCGCGTCTCGCTCATCATCCTCCCGTTCCACCGCCGGTCCATGACCTCCGGGGCCATGGAGGACGCGGAGCCCGCATTCCGGCCCGTCAACCAGAGCGTGCTCGAGAACGCGCCCTGCTCGGTGGCCCTCCTCGTCGACCGCGGGCTCGCAGCTGCGGCGATGCGGCGGACGGAGTCAAACCGCTCCATGGCCTGCCGGGCCGCAATGCTCTTCATCGGGGGCCACGACGACCGTGAGGCCCTCGCCTACGCATGGCGGATGGCGGGCCACCGCTCCATCAACCTCACGGTGGTGAGGTTCCTCCCCGGCAGCGACGTCGTCAACATCGACCCCATGGAGCTCCAAGAGCGGCATGGCATCCTGACCATTGTTTCCGACATCGAGAGGCAGAGGCGGCTGGACGATGTCTACATCACCGAGTTCCGCCGGAGCAACTCGAGCAACGATTCGATAACCTACCGCGAGGTGACGGCGAACAACGGGGACGGGACCGTGGCTTCGATAAGGGAAATGGGCCGCGAATTCGATCTGTACATCGTCGGGCGGAGCGAGCGGTCCATATCGCCCCTCACGTTCGGGCTGGCGGAGTGGAGCGAGTACCCGGAGCTCGGCGCCATCGGCGACATACTGGTGTCGTCCAGTTTTAGCGTGCATGCTTCAGTTCTGGTGGTGCAACAATATGATCCGAAGTCCACGGCGGCAGACGAAGATGGGATCGGGATCTTAGATAGCATGGCGTATTTCAAGAAGTAGGAACTGCACAACCTTGAATCTAGCAGCAGTACTTTCAGGGCAATGATATTCTTCTTTTCTTTTTTCAGTTGAAATTTCTTTTTTTCTTTTTCTTTTTGGTCAGAAGTTGAATTTTTTTTTTAAGCAATTATAGTTTAGAAATAGCCACTGTTTATTTCTATATCATTTCGAGGCATTACGCTCTCCCGATTGACATAATTTTGTTAGGGATTTGGATCCCCTAACATAGTGAAGGGGTGACATAAAGGATCTGGGCCGTCCAATTCAAAAATGGACGGCCCAGATTGATCAATTCAAAATTTTGAAATTCCCGCCAAAATTTTCCCCCCTTTTAAAAGGTTGATGTGGATCAATCCGGGCCGTCCATTTTGAATTGGATGGCTCGGATTGGATAATGTCACCCTAACATTATGTTAGGAGATCCATTTCCATTTTGTTAACTCGTGTCCCCTGGACACCCGTCAAGCAGCCGATTGACGGCATTCCGCAATTTCCAATGCACCTAATATTGTTCGCCTGGTGTGTAAAACTCAATATTCTGAGGATTGTACGTTTGATCGTTAAGCATGTTTAATAACTATCTCGAGAGCTCTTGTTAAGAAGACTCGATCAATAAAATTGTGCCTTTTCTATTTATCCATAGTCATCATCTTTGATTTTTATAATAATGATTATTGGAATCTAAGAACTGTTAAAAGTAAAAATGCAAATGGAAAGATGCACAAATCATTACGTCTGGTTGAGTTTATAAACATATGTAAAATATGTATATCATACCAATTAGCTTTTCTCTATGATTTCTCAACTCATATGATCATAAAATTGATATTGAAGTTTGTGCGTGAATTATGACTAATTAATTTTTTTGTCACTTTAATTTTTTTTTTGTTTCGGAATTTATTTAGAAGTCTTTTCGATAATGCATGGTGGTCAAAATTTAAATAAATTTTACATTATTTTTTCATAAGTTTAATAAATTATCACACTATACAAGTTGTTGTTAAGATGAATGTGTGAATTGCGATAAAAAAAAAGGACTCATATGAAAGAATTAGTGTGGTTTGAAACGTTTACTATATCTTAGTTGTGTTTTAATTATTTGATTTAAGCTTTCGAGTGAAGTTGCATCGACGGTAGACCTATCAAACGTGTGACTCAAGTTGAGTCGAAAATAATCCGACTCAAATAATTATATCTAATATGGCACATAATCGATCCATAATCGATCCGACTTATATTCCTAAAATACTTTCATGTTTAATCAAACTTAGGAAAACTCGTACTTCAATCGAGATGAAAGTGCGGAGCGAGTGAACGCGAAATCGAGTTAGGGCGAAAGATAATGAAAAGAGAGTTGTAGATGCGGGTTGGGTCTGAGTAAGTTGCAAACACATTTGTGACACATTTATTGAATATAACTGTTGACACCATAATATCGTCGTTCGATTCGGTATCTTGGGAATGACAGGTACGTGAGAGGATGTTATTAATTGATCCCGAAGTATGATGAGAAGGAAACGTTACACCGAAGGATAAACCAACATTTTCCATTCGGGATGTACGCGTCATTCAGGAGAATTGAAAAGTAGGATCCCGAAGTAAAGCAAGAAGAAAATGCCATACAGAATAACAAGCCGACGCATTGTCATTCGGGATGCGCACAACATTCGGGAGGGTCGAGGGATATTCCCGAATAAAAGGAATGCTGTACTTGAGTTCGGCATATCGCGCAGTATGAAAGTTTCATACCGAAAGTCGGGGAGCGCGAAGCAAAACTCATGGGCGCGAACAGGTTTTTGAAGTGAAGAGATAGTATTCAAAAAGGGGAAGTTACTCATGCAGTTATGAACCACGAAGAACATGAGTTCCAATTCGCACGGATCAGTTTTGAGGATCGTGGGTTGAAAAAGACAAGTAGTGGCGCTAAAATTCAAAGGTTTGAAATCAAGGGATAACTGCTCAAGCGGTTATGAGCGCAAGAAGAATAAATGTCCAGAAAAAAGAAGGAAAAGAGAGACACAACCATCCAAAAAAACACTTTGTTTTCCTTAAAGTTCTTAAGCTTTCGTTGTTGTTCGCAGCCTAGCTTTAGCTTTCCTCGCACTTTTCATTACCTGTACTTTCAGATTCCAGTAATCTATTTACCAATTTCTGCAAGTAGGAGTATCGTAGCCGTAAATCGTCCAAATTTCCACACGCTTTCATCAGTCACTATCCCGTTCACACAGTTCGTCCATTTTTCCATCAGAACAGAGCCACATTACCCTTCTTAATAAAAACCGAAGTACGAATTTCGGTGAAAGATATTCCCGATTACAAATCGGTCGAACAATAACTATCCTATCTAACAACTCAATCCATCATATGGGTTATGACTTAAGCTCTCGGTGAAGGTATTTGAATTGGTGAGCGATGGCCGGCGGGCGTTCAAGCCATACTCGCCACCCTCGATGGAGCCTAAGTTTAGTTATGACTTCTCATGGTTGTTCACAGATGACATATTCCGATAGTCGCGTTCTGATGGTTGCGATGAAATGACTGTACAAGCATTTGATGTTCTAAGATGATATAAAAAAAAGTTTCATTGTTCCCTATTGTTCAAATGCTGGATGGGAGTGTTGCAATGTCTAATCCAAAAATTTAAGATAACGATTGGGAGGAAATCGCGTGCATATAAACAAAAGTTAATAAATTGGAGCGGAACCTAACTTAACTAACTGCAAAACTTAATTAGTAGGTGGAGAAAGACAACATATACATAAAAATAATATAAATCACATAGACAAATTATGTGAAGTACTTTAACCGGGAGGTTTTCCCTCCAGCAGAATAAAACATCATTCTATTTCTTTACCATGAACAGTCATTTATAGTGCAATATCAATTATTCTGGGAAAAGTAATAAAAAATCATAAATTTATTGTATCGATATCAATTCAGCCCTAAACCTTTTAATCGGACAAATTTAGTCTTAATTCCACCAAACAATGGCCAAATTGATGACATGAGAAACACACATCAGAGGCATTAGGCAACGTGGAAGCGCATGATCCATGGCCAACAGATATAGCAATCAGTAACAATGTTAACACATTGATATCGACAAGCATGTGACTAGAGAATGACCACATGATTGATTAAAGACATTGTCAGTGTGTCAACTGTCAATGGCTACAATGATCAAATAGATATGCATTGGTGATAGGAGTAATCAATCAGTTGCCGATGCACAATGGCGAGGCAAGGCATTGATGGGCAAAGAGCAGTAAGTTGGTAAGATTGGTCGATACAAAACTTCTGAAAATCTAAAGAGCATAGAGGTGTAATTTCAATATCAATGTTAACACATTGATATCGACAAGCATGTGACTAGAGAATGACCACATGATTCATTAAAAGACGTTGTCATTGTGTCAACTGTCTATGGCTACAAGGATCAAACTACATATGCATTGGCGACAGGAGTCATCGATCAGTTGCCGATGAACAATGGCGAGGCAAGGCATTGATGGGCAAAGAGCAGTCAGTTGTTAAGATTGATCGATATAGAGCTTCTGAAAATCTAAAGAGCATAGAGGTGTAATTTCCCTTGCTATGGCTGAGTATAATTATGAGTCCAAGATAGATGAGTCAATTGAATTTATGGGGATAGTCACCAAACACGCGTTAAAAGGTATGCAACCACCAGGATAAGGTATGAGCCAGTTGCCACTTATTCCAAAGAAACCGCCACTCAGCGAGAGAGCCAAGAGATCAAGGCACAAGAGCATCGGGAGTAAAATGACAAAGTTGCCGATCGATAGGCTAGATTTAATCAGTAAATGTGCTGATTGAGAGAATTAGATTGTCGATCAAGGTACTAGTCGGAAGTTACGTCAGGGCACAATCATGGATTTGGATTGTGAAAAGAGTAGTTGCGGTAGCGAACAAGTGCTAAGGATCGAGGCATCGACTTTGAAGGAGCAATCGTTTTGACGATAAGGTTTGACAATGTGGGTAAATGGAACTAGAACTTTCGGAGGCGTGGAAGTAGAGTTGTGATCGCAAGGAAACTGCTCTAAGCGGTTATGATGGAAGGCCTACAAAAATCTATATTCGTCAACTGAAGAAAGCCTCCGTAAAATCAAATCTATCTTTCAATTATCTTTATTTAATTGTATTTTAGATTTCCTTAAATGTAGCTGTAATTCTTAGATTCATGTCGCCAAGTCAAACTCCAACGTGCATCGTCATCCTTGGTGCTCCATCGTTGAGTGAAACTCCAGCATAGTACTGTCGCATTCTCAATCTTCATCATCGAGTCAAACTCCGGTGAAATTTGTTTGCATTGGTTTGTTTGTAATAGCCATACCTTTGAAGCCTTTTTGTTGGGTCAAACTCCGATTCGATTTATGTTTTGTACAATCTATATTGATTTATATACTCGCTTGGATATTTCCCATCCAAAATCACCACACAGAACTCATTCTCCTTCAATTAAAAGCCAAAGAGTTACTTTCGGTGAAAGATATTTCATTAAAGATTACATTTCCACAAAATAATCGGCATGCCTCGTGGGACCAGTGTAGCTGATTTGAGGAAACACGATGGTATGTACTAGAAATCAACTTGATCCTGACAATCCTAGTGGTAAGAGCTCACCACGGTCGCTTACCAATGAGGGGGGTAGGATGTTTTGAGTCATCGAGTGCACAACCAAGGGTAGAACAAGAACAAGATGGAGATGTTGACATCCCAAAGCAACTCACTGATGAGTAGAGAAGGTATTGGAGCTAGCCCGGTCATGATGGCTGCTATGAGGAGGACTTTTAAAGGGAAATAAAATGAAAACGACAACTATGTGGTGAGGCATGTAGGAGATACGATCAAGTTAATGATTGTCAACACATTCCAGGAAGTCATCCATGGGCCTGGAACATTGAGCCATTCAATTCATACATAGGCGAATCCTACTAATCCCGCACCTGTCGAGCCTATTGGAATGGTGCCTCAATTCAACATAGCACCTATTCCATATAGACTTAATTTTGTCAACGGCAACCAAGATAAACTACCGATTCCACATAGAGCGCATCATGGTCAGTGACTTGCAGCAAAAGCGGTAACCTAGTGAATGCCCTTCAAAGGCCAAATATGGTGATCGAGAGTTTGCTAGAAGGACAACAAGCTCAAGTAATTTATGGTCGAGATCCTCAACAGGTCCTCGTAATACTAGGCCAAGCAATGCAATGCATGGGATATGATTTCGTGAATACTACACCCGTATTCAGAATATATATATATATCCCCGGAGTGGACGGATGCAGTACCATATCCAAGTTCTAAAATAACTAATTTCAATCTTTTTTCTGGTGAAGATGATCAATCGACAGTGGAGCATGTTAGTCAATTTTGTGCACAATGTGGTCATATATCTAATGTTCATTGTTGAAAGTTAAGCATGTTTCCCTCATCATTATCTAAGACATCCTTCACGTGGTATACATCATTATCGGCCAATTTGTTGCGGAAAATGCCAGAGACGCCCAAATTCAAGTGCGAAATAGTGAACAATGAAAGTAAAATAAAACGCACGAGACGCGATATACGTGGAAAACCCAAAACGGGAAAAACCACGGGGAGAGAGAGGGGTTTCACTATCTTCAATAATCAGTACAAGGTACAATCCAAGATCAAAAGATCTAATAAGAAGAAGGAAAAAACAAAGGGTTTCTTGGGTAAAAGGGAAAATAATCTTTTCAATATATATGCAACAAATTCCTTTTATAGCCCTTTCTAAAAAAACCTTAAAACAAAATATAACAGATTCCTTTTAGAGCCCCTTCTTAAAATAACCTTATTACTAATTTGAAAGTCAAAGTATAACAAATCTCCACCTTGACTTCAAATCTCCAGAAGAAATTTTACCAAACGTCAGAAAACCTTTTCCCTCACCACCAAGAGTAACCACACAAGGCCACCCGCCAAACGATAGAACCGATAATGCGTATTCCTAAGCCTACGTGAGCGTACTCGATGTAGGAAATAAGGGATGAAACGCCACCGACTTCGCATAAATAACTCAAATGACGAAAAAACCAACCAAGTCCAAACAATGCTTGAACTTGGCCAAAGGAACTGGTTTGGTCAACATATCTGCCGGATTATCCGCAGTAGGCACTTTCTTCATTGTAATTGTACCCTTAGCAACCTCATCACGCACAAAGTGATAACGAATGTCGATATGTTTTGTTCTCTCGTGATATATTGCGTTCTTGGTCAATTGGATTGCACTTTGGTTATCGCAAAAGATAACGGAGGCTCCCTCCTACTTTACCCCAAGTTCTGTAACCAAACGTTTCAACCAAAGTGCTTCCTTTGCTGCTTCCGTCATGGCCATGTACTCTGCTTCTGTGGTAGATAAAACAACCATATCCTGTAAAGTTGCTCTCCAACTAACTATGGAACCACCAAGCGTAAAGACATAACTTGTCAAAGATCTCCTTTTATCGAGATCACCTGCATAGTCAGAATCAACGAAACCAACAACTGAATGCCCTATATCACAACCTCTATCAAAGACCAAACCAACATCTGAGGTACCCCGGATATACCGAAGATTCCACTTCACTGCTTGCCAATGAGCTTTACCTGGATATGCCATATATCTGCTCACAACACTAACTGCTTGAGAAATGTCTGGACGAGTGCAAACCATATCATACATAAGACTACCAACGGCACTAGAATATGGAACTCGACACATCTCCTCTTCCTCTTCTTTGGTTTTAGGTGATAAAGAAGCAGAAAGTCTAAAATGGGACGCCAAAGGAGTACTTACTGATTTAGCGTTCTTCATATCGAAACGTTCAAGCAATTTCTCAATATACCCCTTCTGCGAAAGGTATAACTTCCCAACCTGTCTATCTCTGTGAATTCCATACCTAGAATTTTCTTAGCAGCTCTAAGATCCTTCATCTCAAATTCCCTACTAAGTTGCCTCTTCAACAATTGTATCTCTGACATGTCCTTCGCTGCAATAAGCATGTCATCCACATATAATAGCAAATAAACAAAAGAACCATCATGCAACTTCTTATAGTACACACAACTGTCATGCGCACTTCGCGAGTAGCCATGACTTAACATAAAACCATCAAATCTCTTATACCATTGCCGTGGAGATTGCTTGAGATCATACAATGAGCGTTTCAACCTGCAAACATGATCTTCTTTATCCTCAACAACGAATCCCTCGGGTTGAGACATATAAATCGTCTCATCAAGCTCACCATGCAAAAAACGGTCTTGACATCAAGTTGCTCAAGCTCTAGATCATAAAGGGCTACTAACGCGAGCAACACAGGAATGGAACTATGTTTTACAACTGGATAGAACACTTCATTGAAGTCTATCCCCTCCTTTTGACTAAAGCCTTCGCTACCAAACGTACTTTGAATCTTTCATCTTCAACCCTTGAAATTCCTTCTTTTCTTTTAAAAATCCACTTGCATCCAATAGCTCTTTACTCTTAGGCAATTTCACAAGATCCCAAGTTTGGTTCTTATGAAGAAACTCCATCTCTTCATTCATCACAACAAGCCACTTCTCAGATTTAGAACAAATAATAGCTTCACGAAATGTAGAAGGTTCTTCAATACCAAACTCTTCAGCAACTGTAAGAGCATATGTACTAAATCAGCAAAACCATACCTCTAGGGAGGCTTAATTTGCCTTTTAGCTCTCCCTGCAGCCAAAGTCTGAGGTTGTTCAACTTCTTCTACTTATCTTTAATCAAATCCGAGTTTTGTTGCTCACTGTTACTTTCTGACTAATTAAGAACATTTTTAGAGGTTCTCCGTGGATGCTCTGCATTAAACTCCACCTCTTTCGTTGCATTCTCTTCCTGAATATCTATAAACTCAACAACTTTTCTCTGAGCAAGTATAGAATTTTCATCAAAAATAACATCTCTACTGATTATAAATTTTGGCGATTGAGGGTCAGAGCACCACAATCTATATCCCTTAACACCATCTGCATAACCAACGAAAATACCTTTTTTGGCTTTAGGTTCAAGCTTACCATCTTTTACATGATAATAAGCGGGACATCCAAATACTTTTAAAATAGAATAATCAGAGGGTTTACCAGACCATACCTCATTTGGAGTCTTACATTCAATTGCGGTTGAAGGAGAACGATTTACCAAATAACATGCCGTGTTCACAGCTTCAACCCAGAAATCTTTTTTAAGTCCAGCATTAGAAAGCATACATCTAGCTCTCTCTAAAAGTGTTCGGTTCATGCGCTCTGCCACCCATATTCTGTTGAGGTGTATACCTGACCGTTCGATGTCGAACAATCCATGAATCTTCACAATACTTATTAAAATCACCTCCGTAAAACTCAAGACCATTGTCTGTTCTGAGACGCTTTATCTTCTTGCCAGTTTGATTTTTCAATCAACATCTTCCACTTCTTGAATGTATCAAAAACATCACTTTTACACTTCAAGAAATAAACCCAGACTTTTCTAGAAGTCATCAATAAATGTTAGAAGATAAACACAGCACCACCTTAGATGTAACTTGTGCAGGTCCCCACAAATCAGAGTGAATATAGTCAACTGTGCCCTTCGTTGAGTGCACCCCAGTACTGAAACTAACTCTGCGCTGCTTTCCGAAAACACAATGCTCGCAAAAGTCAAGTGGGACTATATGCTCCCCACAGAGTAAACCACGTTTACTTAATATATTCATTCCTCTTTCGCTCATGTGGCCCAATCGCATATGCCATAATCTTGATTTATCAGAATCTGAAGAGGATGATATATATTTAAAGAACCCATAACGGTACTTCCCTGCAGAACGTAAAGACCATTTTTCTTGTTACCTCTCATCACAATCAAGGAGCCTTCGAAATTTTCAAAACTCCACCTCCACCAGTGTACATACATCCACTGGAATCCAAACTGCTCAATGAAATAAGGTTCTTCTTCAAATCTGGGATGTGTCTAACATCTGTCAAAGTTCTTACTACCATGACATTTAATCCGCACCGTACCAATACCCATAATCCTGCAAACTGCATTATTACCCATCAAAACTGAACCACCAGTGACTTTCTCATATGTGTGGAACCAATCTTATTTGGGCACATATGGTATGAACATGCTGAATCCAAAATCCATTCATCGTCTACATGACAATCCGAAGACAAAACAGTAAGAACATTATCTACATTAGCAGACTCATTATCTTTCACCAGATTAGCCGAATCAGAACTCTCCGTCGACCTTTTCCTTTTAAGCAAAGGACCTCGTTTTTATAGTGTCCAAACTTGTGACAATAGTAACACTCAACTTTTCTCTTATCTTGGCCTGACTTAGACTTCGAACGCCCTTTACTATTACTGCGTCTATCCGATGATTCGACCTTCCCCTAACAACTCAGCCATAACTACTCCTCGCATTCAACTTTCGCCGCTCCCCAGCGAGGCCTTCACATCCTCAAGAGTTATGGATTCCTTCCATATAACATAGCCACAAAATTCTCATACGAGCTCGGTAGCGAACATAACACAATTAGATCTTGGTCTTCATCATCTAACTTCAAATCTAAATTTTTCATATCCATAACAATTTTATAGTGTCCAAACTTGTGACAATAGTAACACTCACCTTTTCTCTTATCTTATAAAGCCTGACTTAGACTTCGAACGCCCTTTCTATCACTAGAGCTCTCTATCTCGATGATTGTTTCTTCATCAGCTAACACTAAGCCCTCAGCAACGATTATCTGCACTACTACTCGCATTCTCTTTGTCGCATCTCCGCGACAGTCCAGCGAGGCCTTCACATCCTCAAAGAGTTATGGATTCTCTTCCATATAACATAGAATTCATCTTGATTCTCATACGAGCTCGGTAGCGAACAAAGGGTGCAATTAGATCTTGGTCTTCATCATCTAACTTCATATCTAAATTTTTCATATACCTAACAATTTACTAAATTCCTCTAGATGTTCTTGAATAGGAGTACCTTCTTGCATTTTTAGCGCTATAAAGACGCTGCTGTCAAGAATAATCTCGTCGTAAGGATTGTCTTCATGTAGAGACTCTCTACTTTTGCCACAATCCCGAAGTTGTTTCTTCATCAGCAACTTCACGAAGCACCTTGTCAGACAACGACAATTGGATAGTGTCTGTGCGCCTTCGTCTTCCATCTCCTCATCTCTACTACAGTCATATCATCGGGATAATTCCCATCCAAAAGTCTTACTGAGCCTTCCCGATGTATACAAGCTCTCATCTTGATCCTCCATAGCCGAAATTGTTTTGACCATCGAAGGGTGCTACACTTCGAACTT
>JAGVVM010012641.1:0-27396 GCA_019149425.1 Psidium friedrichsthalianum
AAAAAGCCCTATTTGTCCGGCAACCGGATATTCAGCACTTCGCCGACTATAACAACTCACAGGTGATGCTACCCAATTCTCTAAACAGCCATGTGTCTCCTCTCATCACACACTAGGTCGTGTCAGTCGGCATTTTAAGTGCCGCACGGACCTATTGCAGAATTGTTTTACACCCTACTTTGATAAATACATTTTCTAACACTACATTGGAAAAAATCCTATTTCTTCAAGCACCCCTCTATTTCGCGCAACTTCGCAACGAAAGCAAAATCAATGTGATCCAACCCCTACTCTAAACGCCACTGAGACGTCGTCTTCTCTCACACACTGAACTTTGTCGGTCGCACGATCATAGAACCGTACTTATCCTGTAGGTTTACCGTCGATCTGCCCGCCACACATTAAGGTAGTGGTGATTCGTCACCGCGGCAACGGCGGGATAAGCCGGACACCCGTGCTCACCGTCATCCATAGCCCACTCTCCCTCCTCACCCACACGTCCATATTCTCCTCGGCGCGTGCAGTCGACGAGCATAGAGTTCCTTGGAGGTCCACTAGTGGGCTACCCAGAAGCTCCGTGCATGGGAAGTCCACGCGACCTTCTCCTGTCGTGTTGGCGGAGATCGATCCTGATAAGGCACCTCCACCCCAGCTTCCCAGTGGGCATGGAGTCCGGCCGGCGGAACCAGGGACTCCGAGGAAAGGGTTGGGGCTGTGGGACGGGACGCTCGCATATGCCCTTCACGGTGCTCACTAATCAAGGACCTCTAACCTTAAATCGGGCGGGGCATGTCAGTGTTTAGAGCGGGTCAGAGTGGAACATCTGTACCGGCTAGTCAATTAGAAGGTGACCCGACTCCATCCTATGAGGACACCACTGTTTGGGCAGATGGTCCACGCTATGAGAGCGAGATAATTTTGTCCGGTCAAGGTGTTGATGCGATAGGGGTCACATGCGGATCGCATTGGTCTAGAAGGAAGAGAGAAGATTGATACTGTCACGTTGACAAGGAGCTTGAAGAATATGTTATTACTGTTTTTGTTTTGGGCTCGCGCTTTTTGTTCACTATTTTATAGCTTTGACTCTCCTATTTTCATTTGTATTTTTGTTCTCACCTCTTGTTTATGTCATCCCACTTCTGATAGACGATTTTATATGAATTCTTTTTTTTTTCCCTTCCTATTTTTTCACTCTTTCATTTCTTGTCTCATTTTCTCTTGCGGATCCCCACTTTCTCCTTTTCTTCCTTCTTCTTTCTTCTCACCCTCCCACTGGTCTCTTTGTTGCGCTTTCTTGCGCCACATTCCCTCTCTAACTGCCCCTCCACTTCCTTCCAAACTCCCTGACCTTTTTCTCTGTTTATTACCTATATATGGTGCCTCCCACTCCTTCGATGGCCGCTGGTGAAAGCCTTCATGCCGTCAAACTGTGATCATCGATGATGTCGGCGGCCTATTCTTTGCAGATTGACCTGAACTTGAGGAGGGATTTGAGTGGGTAGGCGAGAGAGGACGTGGCGGAGGGAGGTCGAGAGGGAATGAGCTCATCCTCGCCATTTCCATCGGGAAGCAAGATTTATAGATTCTGACATTGGCGCGAGCATTGAAGAAGATGTTTTTTCTGGTTTCTTTTTAAACGTGATGGAACGGCTACAGGTATAGAAATTGCGTGAATCTAGTGCCACATCTGCACTTCGTAGATATGAAATGTGACTCGGAGATGTGTATTTTTTCATCTAAATTTATCTACATGAATGCCATATTTTGTATTTTAAATTTGCATCTAAAAGGAAAGAATGCTTTTGACACCTATTACGTTTTATCACTACTGGCCATTGTCACTTATCAACACGCTCTCTATATAGAGACTGGGGCAAGATCACTATCCCAAAGCGACAATTACACAACATGACAATATCGGGCGCGTTGAACCGCTATAAAATTTTCTTATCAGTTCCTCCAAAACAAGTGCCCTTAGGTGCGCGTCAATAAACTCGATGTATTTATTAAATAACTTTAAATATTAAAGTATTGATGTGCGAGATATGTGAATATATTTTATTTTTTTAGACAATCTTCTATGGATTTAAGTTTACAACAAGTACTTAGACGTCTCAAGAAATCGTGAGACTCATGCTCGGAGCAAGAGATGCGGACATTATTCAATGTAATATTCTGAATTCTTCTAAAACTATCTCGCAATTATAAGGAGACTTATCATTAATAGTAGGCTGGGGGTCAAAGGGCAGTCCAATATTATAGTTTCGTACGCTGGTAAAATTAAATAAAGAGTCGTTATTGTAGCATACTTTTATGGAAGGTACAAATGAAATAATACATTTAAAAAGATAGGGAAAAAAACACACTCTTTGTTTAAATAATTTGAAATTTTGAATTCCATTTTTTAACTGAGATTCCATTGCAAGTTTAAGACGAAAAAATTGTAAGATTAAAGTAACCGGGGTTATTTGCACTCCTTATATCCTCGCGATTAAAAGAAAGAAATTCGCTATTTTTTTTTTTCCTCAATTAGCTCTAAACTTATCAAAATATTCCATATTATCTCAAGCATAGGGAATTATTTGCCCAGGGTAATTCTTTTAACGGACTAAAATACAACAAGTCGAATGAAATAAATAATGCTTGAACTACAGAAGTTGGCATTGCAACATTTGAGATGCGTTTCCAGAGAGTGTACTTGTCTTTGTTTGTCTCCTTATTTTCCGCATGTGAAGATTTTTTTTTTCATTTTTGTCAGTGGGATCATCCTAGTTAAGAATAATAAAGAGGGAAAAGAGAACTGTGGAATTTGTATTATTTCGATATATTGATAAATAGTACATGATCCTACTTATAGGCTTTACTTGATAACTATTTGAAGTCAATAAGATAAGCATAATACCAGAAAATACCAGATATTATCAATCAAGGATACGCACTATCAAAAAAATATATATCTTGCATAATTTGAAGATATGTAGAATGGAGTAACATATCCTAAATCGCTAGCATCCCCTCTAGTAAGGTGAGTTTAAAACAATTAACTTGAGTTTAAATAATAATTCGAACAATGTCGCAATCTGTCTATTGTTGTGAGATAAGTGAGATGGAAAATAACTCAATGATTTGAGCCAAGACATGGTGGCGCGTGTGGTGGCTCCAAGCTTTCATTGATGACGAGATTTCAGTATGTTGCTAGTTAGATGGCCGTCTGAATATGGGGTAGTACCTCAAATATGTCTAGCATATAAATTTATCCTAGAGAAACTGATCTGTCTAACTATCTCCAATATTTCGTCAAACTCAAGGTATGTAAGTTAGCTTGAGTTTGAATCAATTGAAACGATATCATGAAAACTTGTTTATCTAGGAAATCTTATGACTATCTAAGGAAAGGAGTACATTACGCTTTATTAAAGACTACAAGAAACGCAAATTAGATATGCAAACCAAAATAGATATTAAAAGTTTGAGGAAATATGCAATATCTATAGAAGTATCTAAATATGACTAACATTCGTTGGTGAGTTTTGAGTAAATTCGAAAAATATTAACAAAACTAACAGATTTATTATAGGTTACAAGTTTGAGGTTTTTGGTGGTCCAAAAAATTAATTTGGAGATATGTACTAATTTGGAATTTTTCATGATATTAACTTTTTTTATAATCATGTTAATATGCATGTCATGATGTGTGACCCGTTTTATTAGCATGTCGTGTTTGTGTTGAGGTAGTTTGATATGTTTATCAAAAGTTAGATAAAAGATTGAATTTTGGGTCGTTGAAAGGACGACTAGAACACAAATCGTATGAAAAAGGGTGGTGTGAAACAAAACATGGAGACCTTGTTTTGCAAGTAAACTGAAGCACAACTTTACCTAAAAATACCAACTCCGTTCCTTTTTTTGGTCCCAGTTCTTTTTTTTTTTTTGCAAAAATAGATGATTTGAAAAATATATATTTATCGACAACAAGTTATGACTATATATTATCGCCAACGTTGAAAATATTTTTCTTGCATTCATTTATAAAAAAGAATCATTTTTTTGAAAACATTTTTTAAATCATTCATTTTTTCGGGGAAACAATATACCTTTATTTACATGAAAAATTCTAATTATGATTTTATTTATGGAAAAAGCATCAAAACCTTTCCTTGTAGTCGGGAGACGCCCATTTTAGCAATCAACAAGTTTAATTGGCGAGTTTAGATGCGGTGTTTAGAGAAGATTATTTAACAATATATTTATATTTATACAGATTTTGTCCATAAACATATGGCCACCCATTATGTTTCGTCCGGCATGGGAATGGAAATTTTGATGTTGTTTTCTTTTTTAAATCCATCCACGGAAGCCTATAACGCAGGGAGGAGTCCGATGAGTGTGCCATTCGATTTTTACGAGCTTTTGTTAGTTCTATTGATATATATTTCTACTTTAATTTGTTACAAGTTACCCTAGAAAACTCATCGCTAATTTCGGTGTTGTGGCCATAAATTCTTGTGCCGATTTGCTGGGAAGAACTATCAAGATTTGGCGGAAATATTACATGCGTCAACAAAAGTTAAGGAGTACAAAGTTTGATTGATTGAACACGACATTACCTTCATGTGAATTGGACATGGCAAGTTTTATTTTATGCTCAGGCAAGCTATAAATTGTCATTTTGGATCACCTAGATAAATATGGGCTCAAACCATACCGAATTTATTGAGTTAGCTCACTTTTTCCTCCAAAAAAAGAAAAAACTTGATTTTCCGACGTAGGCAAAGCCAATTCGAATCAAAAGGGGCTAGAATGTGAAAAACTAAAAGGAATCGATAATATATGGCAATCTCATGAAAAAATTAAATCAACTTCGAGCATCTATATTGCACTAATGAGAAAAATAGTATTATTCTTCCCGATGATGGCGCCAAAGCTTAATCCGCACTAATTTACCGCACCCCACTATTCCACAACTTTGGCGGCGAAAGCAAACTCCGGGCCATGGTGCCTCCAGCGGCGGTGGCTCTCTCCACATGCTTCAGCTCGTCAGTGGCAGGATCATAGAACCAGAAGCTCCCCAAGTAGTTGACCACATCTTCCGCCCACCACGCCCAGAACATTAAGGTAGCGGTGTTTCCTAACCGGCGACGGGCGGATCTGCTGGACACTGTACTCCTTCTTCCGCTGCCCACTCTCCTCCATCATCCACACGTCCACCGCTCTCCTAGCGCGAGCAGTCGACGAGCCCAGAATTCCCTCCCCCCCCCCTCCCGCAAGGGCCACCAGAAGGGCGTGTTGAATCTCTGCGCACAGGAGTCGGCGCGAACTCCTCCTTTGCGACGTCGAATGACGAGATCCTGAGAACGTGGTTTCTGCTGCGACACTCCAGTGGATCGACACTCTATATTCCCCCCCCATGATTGCGAGCACTGACAGATGACCCTGCCCAAATCTTGCTGATTGCACTGCGAAAATAGCTCACGCGCAGGATCTTGTACCGGCTGGTCAGGCAGTCCATCCCGACGGCGACGCGGGACCGCGCACGACGCTCGAAGGGGAGACGCTGTCTCGGGTCCGAGGCTTGAGGAGGGGCCTCGCCCTAGCGGAGGTCGTCAAAGCAGAGCAACGCGTGACATGAGGCTCTGGTTCCGTAGTGCCACAACCCCCCGGCCGTTTGGGAGCGAAGTCTCCAGGAACTCTTCGTCCACTGCGAGTCGAGGCTCCACGCCACAGCTTGTTCTCCGAGAACAGAAGAATCCGGGGACTTCAGACGCCGCTGGGGGTGTGCATGGCGGCGAAGCGCGGATGTCGATGATGTCGCGCCATTCTCTTGCGAAGGACCTGAGCTTGAGGAGCGATATCGTGGGCAGGCGAGACACGACGTGTTGCGGAGGAGGTGAGAGGGAGTGAAAGCTCGTCCTCGGCCTTTTACACCGAGAGGAAGATGCGAAGACGCGTGTATAGCTCGAACATTGGCCAGAGCATTTGAAAGAATAAGCAAGATGAGTGGTCCTGGTTTTGTTTTACATAATCGCTAATCTAGGGCAACCCCTTCACTTCCTAGATAAGAAGAATTGACTCGGAGATGTATGTCTTCTCAGCCGTAGGATTTAATCTACAAGTATATCCAGAGCTGTATTTTCATTTCATCTAAAATAGAAATAAAGGAAAGAAATCTTTTTGACAAATCCCGTTATCAATGCTTCCATGTCGCTTATCAGACATCTTTATCGAAAATAGATCATGCCAAAGCAACAATTACACAATATGATAATACCATGTACGTTGAAATTTAAAATATTTTTTAAATCAATTCCTCATAATGCTCTTAAAACGCTCAAAATAAACTTGAGATTTTTCATAAATAAATAGTGTCGACTATTGTCCATCTTTAAATATTAAGTATTGATTAAACATGACCTGGGATATATGAATACATTTGGTTTTTTAATAAATGCTTCTAAGGAGATTTACGATTAAAACATGTAAATTTTACGTCTCAGATAACGTGGGATGATGCTCAAAAAGATATGAGACTTTATTTGATGTTAATAATTGTATCTTTTATAGGAATATAATCTAAGGAGACTTAATATTAATATGTGGCATAAAAGACGATCTAATGTAATATTTCCTAAGCAAGTAAAACAAAAAAATATAAATTTTTTAGTAAGATTAAGGTAATCGGAGTTAATTGCAATATTTAATTTCCTCACAATTAAAAGAAAGAAATTCAATATTTTGTTATAAGCCTCTCCGGCTTTATCTGCGACAATCACCGACACTATGGTCGGTAATTCGGGCAACGTTCCTTTTTTCTAAGCTCGCCATGCTCGATTGTGCCACGCACGTGTATGCACGTGGCAAAGTATCTCTTTATGCGTCACACGTGTGGGAGTAAGGTTTCTCTGACACGACAGCCTCTCTTTGCCTTTGTCAGAGCATTGACCAGTTTGACCCCTACTTGAAAGTAGAAAGGGTAACGGAAGCATTTCTTCAGGATAAAAAGGGAAGAACCAAAAACAGAGAGAGAGAGTCCGATTCCGATTCCGACTCCGACTCCGACTCCGTTGATGGTGTCGACGGCTCACTAGCTTCGAATGGAGTCCGCTTCCTCCACCGCCTTCTCCTTGACTCTCAGGCGCTCCGTATCCACAAAGCTCGGGGAAGCAGCCGCCGCCACAGCCGCTGGCAGCGGCTTCACTCGGCGGACGAGGAGGCCGTCCGTTCGCGTCTCTGCTCTCTCGTACCGGAAGTTCATCCAATTCGCTCTTGACGAGACGGCCACTCCACACGGACTTGACCCCTTCTCCTTTGCAGGTGCGGTCGTTCTCGCTTTTTGCTTTCTTCTTCTTGCTGGTTACTATTGTTCTCGACTCAGCTTCGTGCTTAATCGGAGTTCGAATTGGTCTCGCGGCTCTGTACTAGGGAACTTCAGTTCGATCCTCCTGTCGCGCGATGAATTTTGGACCTTCTCGTGTCGGCAATCTAGGCGTAGTCGTTGCTAGCTCTGCGTTATCGTCACTTCCACTGTTTCGTTATCTATCCACTGTTTCAAGTTCCGACAATGTTGATCAATACGTGTGTGCGTGCGAGCGATAGCGAGAGAGAGAGAGAGAGAGAGAGAGAGAGAGAGAGAGAGAGAGAGAGATGCGTGAAATGTGAATGTTTGTTGCCGGGTTTTTGGTTTCTCTCTGGTTGTCTGCTGTATTTGCCGTTTGTTTGGTAATGAAGGTTTGTCCTTCTTCGTGTCCTTAGGAAAGGTTCACCTCCATGAAGCCATCGGACGATGAAACAGAGATCGAGTTGTTGTCGTATAAAGCTCCAAAAATTAGGTTGCTTCGGAGTTTGAGCATTCAGGGGAGCAAGGGACTGCAGGTATTATTGTCTAGTATCATTGCCACTTGATATTTAGTCCCCACAAGCTTTTCCAAACACAAGTAACAGCAAAAGCAAATAAATTGTAAGGAATCAGTCTACAGAATCTACACAGATAGCTTAGAATTTATGGGTGTAGCTGGTAGTTTCCAGGCTACAGCTTTAAAAAGCCCCTGTAAGTCTGACATGATGGTCAGAGGAAATTGTGTTGATTATGAGGTCGGTTTTGCTTAATTGATACTATGGCTTCACTTCTCTTGGTATTAAAACTTCATGTATGTCGGCGCCTTATGATGCATGATTTTGATAGTTTCTGAAATAAGTCAAGAAATTAATTGATTCTCTGACTTTTCGCCAGTGATGACTTTCATGTTCCGGAAGATAGTATTTTCTGTGCAAAGCTTTTCATCTAATAATATTTGCCACTGGTACTGATGGACGAATTGGTTGTTGAATTGGTTGTGCAAGTATGTTCATTTGAACACATTATCGGCCGTGATGTTTAGCTGCCTCATTTGTTCTTCTGAAGATACTTTATGCAGGTTTTGGATTTTGCTATGTTCCCAGAACCAGAATATGATCTGCCTATATTCTGTGCCAACTTTTTCACTGCTGCTGAGACAAACATAGTTGTCCTGTAAGAACAATTCTTTGTTCTTGTTTTTTCACTTATTCCATGTTGTAAGAGACAACGGGAGTTGATGAAAATGACAGCAGTTGCTTGCTTATGGTCAACTATATGTGCTGAGCAAGTTTGCATGTGCTCTGTGGTCAGCTGTATGTCTCGAGCAAATTTGAATGTGCATGTGCGTGATATCCATGTGTGGAAAGCCAATTAGTGGCCATGCATGCTTTCTACTGACATTACCTGCTAGCACCCTTTCTGATAAAAGAAGATCTTGAACAGTTGGAAGGGGTTGCCGAGTGTAGCTGTTCTGCTTGAGTGTCACGAGCTGACTTTCGCAGAAGCTTTTGATGGTCATGTATTTGACATCTAACTATCTAGTACCTATTGGCATGGCACGGCATACTGGACAGTGTTTGTGCAATAGTGAACTTTTTCTTCCCACTTGAGAGATGTAATGCTCCTTAATGAGCAGTCAGCATCTTGTTGGAGTGTGCCATTTTGTTGTTTGGATGTGCAATAAGTATTTCAACAATGTTAAATTTCTTAGAACCAGAGTGATTCGATTTAATTTTTTTTTTATAAATAGTTTTTTTGGTTCAAATTATAAATAGTTGAATATAGATAAAAATAAGATGTGATATCCTGCTTGGTAAGTGTAGGGAATTATTGTCACATCAGGGTCCGCAGGTGCTGAATGCTGCCCGTCTCCCCTTCAATCCTATATTAACTTTGTTTGCTGTACACAAGGCTCCCTGACCTTCCCTGATATATCTTTTGCAGGGACCTTAACCCTCTATACGATGTCATCAAGCACAAAGAATACAAAGATAAGTACTATGAAGGCCTGATGTCTTTAGGTCTCAAGTATACTGAGGTCAGCTGTTTGTTGTCTTTTATAGCAACATTTAAAAGTTTCCAGTCTTTTCCCGCCCTTTTTGGATGATTCCCGTGATCACCACTTTATGCAGCTTTTACCATGGGGTGGAAAATTAACGGGTGAATCGTTGAGATTCTTCTCACCGATAGTCATATGGACCAGGTTTGAGTCTAGTCAAGACACGCATGACGTTTTATACTCTGCATTCGTGGATTATCTCAAGGTAACCTTGCTCAATAAATTGTCTCTCCAAGGGATTGCATTTTCTCTTTAAGAATAGAATATTTCTCTATTTAATTTCCTCTCTGACCTTTCATTCTATTCTCAGGCTTGGCTTCTTTTGATGGACCTAGGAATAAGGGAGACTGACGCTTCTCAAATTATAGCCAACCGTGAAGCGCAGCATCGGTATCTGACTTGGAGAGCAGAAAAGGTGAATCACCTGCCCACTCATCTTCTCCCCTTATCTTCATCTTATCTTGCTTTTCTTCACCTGCAATCTATAGTCTGCTAGCAAAGTTTATTTTTTTCATGCACATGCAGAGACCAGTGGTACTACCGTTTGTCTCAAGTATTAAGCGAAGTTCTATTAAAATGGGTGGGCCTGTGAAATTTGATCGAGGCATGAGAAAAGCTTTTAAAACTTGAAATTTGCCAATGTCTGGATATAAATGTTCTAGATAGAAGAATAACCTGCTCTGCCTTGAGCTTGCTGTGGTTGTATTGCTCCTTAGCTCCACTTTAGAACACTAAATGAATGGAACAAACAAATGTGCACAGTTGGGCCCCTGAAAAAAATTTGTGATCTGCCATTTCCATCTGAAATGTCAGTTGCATTTTAATATGCATTTAGAGGGAGTCTCGCCCAGATTTTAGGCGGGAGAAGTGTTTTAAGCAGCACATATAAGACAGTGCTGTTGCTTTTATGTTTCTTTGACTTTCCTTTACGATCTACAACTCATTTGACTTTTGAGTCCAGGATCCGGGTTATCAAGTTTTGAAAAGGTTAATTGGGGAGACACATGTAAAGGTAGAAGTGCTATTTACAGCTATCCCTACGTCTGCATCCCCATTGCATATCAGAATTGCAGTTACTTATCTCTTGTCATGAAACATAGAATGTGGTCCGGGGCTTCCTATTCAATGGAGTCGATTCACTCGGCAGCAAGACGTTTTTGGACTACTTTCCAGAATATCGATGTGAAGGAGGAAGAGTAAATGAGAAGAGAAGCATGATTGGGAAGTCTTTTGCAACTCGCCCCTGGAACAGAAAAGGAGAATTTTTGGGAAACCGTAATGAGTAACCCGTGCTGAACATCTATTCTGTTCATTGTGCTTCTGTTGCCACCTTGGTAGGGTCTGTTTCACTGCGCTGCTGCACTTAAACTAGTGCATAAGTGAGTTTTCTCTCTCTTCGGGCTAGTGACATCTGTTCAGGTTTGGTTGTTCATTCCTCAAATTAACAAAATTGTTATCATTGTTATTTGTAAGTTTTGCTCATTCTTCTTGCAAAAGGATAAGTCCTTGATTTGTAAATATGGTGCAAGAGTTTCCATGTATTTGGACGCCCCTTTCCTTCCTGTAAGCAACTTTCCATCGCTTGTTGATTTGCGTAGCACCCGAGGCCTTGTTTAATTAGGTGTTCATCTGTGAAGTTTTTCGTGTTGGCTACATGCGTAACAGGCGACATCAAGTTCTAGCGATGAACCACGATCATCAGTTTTGACTTAATTGGATTAGGCAGGTTGCTCGTACTTGAGAGTTGTCTTACATAAGTGGGTTGGAAACATGAACACAGCATTATCTGATATCCATGGAATGGGATCTCCGAGTGTTTGTCAGTTCTTATTTTCTTCTGTTCTCGCCGCATTTGATTGGGTGATGTTTGGGGTCTTCCCTAATGGGAAGAACAAATCCGAAAATGATAAACATTTTAATGTTTAGTTAAGTTTGTATGCCGGTGATATCGATAACTTCTTACCCACGAAAGGCATATATAGTGAATGCCATGTGGGAACAACAAATCTGAAAATGATAAACATTTTAATGTTTAGTTAAGTTTGTATGCCAGTGATATCCGTAACTTCTTACCCACGAGAGGTATATATAGTGAATGCCATGATCAAAAAAATTGTTACCTATTTTTTTCGGCGAGCTGTATTTAATCTAAGCACTGGGTAATCATGTTTAAAAATGTATATTTTCTGTAGGAAGTAGCATTATCAATAATTGTTCAACTTGAGGAGAACAAAAGTTGTGCATAGGGTCAACAAATTGTTTCAGTAATTTTCAGGAGAGAGGAGGTAAAGATCCGTCAAACGGTTAAGATGATGAAAATTTAATAAAAAATTTCAAGAGAGATGTATCGTGAAAATTTTATGTTTTGAAGATGCACATGTCCTTGAGCACAGAAAGTCCGACAGTGAGTCCATAAGATAGCACAAACGACAAACACTAAGAATTTAATTTACCCTTATAAAAAGGTCACACTAAATTTACCCCTAAAATGGCTTCATCGACCAATAGAAAATTTTAGAGGACAGAATTATCCCAATCATGGGTCCCACTGCCCCCACCTTCTCCATAGACCGAGCACGCCTATGTCATGGCCGACCAATTCAAGATTCAAATGCTCGATCAATTCGTGTGACCTTATGGTCTATTTTCCCAAGTCGGCTTTTCCTCGCTCAACTCTCAAAACTCTATAGGGAGAAGCTAGAGAGAGAAGCTTTGAGTATCGTATTACTTGCAATATAAAATATTACAAATGAGAGGAGAAAAGCCCCTTATATACAAAATCTCATACCATATGAGCCGTAGATTTTTTTTTTTAATCTAATGGTCTAGAGTAGATCTCCCAAATTTCTACCTACTCGTAATAATTATAGAAGTGTACATTTGACATTTCGCCCACCCCTAGAATCATTTTAGAATACCCTAGAGCGTGCTCTATTCTTCTTGAGAAATCCACAATCCGTCCGGCCTAGAAATCCTCTTTGAATGATGCACCTCGCCCAGACCGTGTTGCCTGTCTCTCTTTCTCGAACCGCTTCATGCACTCTTCCTCATTTTGCGACGAGACACCATTTCTTCTTTTTCTACTCTCAAGCAATGAGGCCCAAAAAAAAAGCATTTTTCTCGTCCGAATTTTTCTTGTTTTCCTCTCTTTCATGGGTTTTCATTGAATTTTATTAAGCTACTTCCACCATCAATGATGAGCATTTGGCAATGTTCGAGCTCGTCGTTGGCAATTTCGTTAGGGGAAAATAACACGATTTGCCTATGAACTTTGACCCAACGTATAACGTGGTCTCTAAACCTTTTAATTAGTTCAATGTAGTCCTTGAACTTTAACTCAATATTCAATCTAGCCCCTGAACTTTTAACTTATTCAATGTGATTCTCGAACTTTTGGCACATGTTCAATTTAGTTCTTGGATTATATGAAGAGTTTCGATATTGTCTATGATCTTAAATTAATGGTACGGTTACATTGAACAATTTCATATAGTTAAAGGACTACATTGAACATGTAACAACCCAAGAACTATATCCGCTATTCTTCCTCTTATCTAATTTATTTATTATTTTCTACGAACTTTTATTCTTTATTTGCAAAAACATTAGTAGTTAACCTAATTTAACAAACATAGCAGCGTCCAAGATGTTTACAAAAATACTTATTTTATACATATATGCATCATGATATTTTATAATATTAAGTATACCTTCTTTAAAATATACACAATCAAAATTGAGGGGGTTACCTTGACCGCTATAGCTCTACCCCTTCTTAGACAACTAAAACTTCTTTCTCATTCTGGCTCGGGCTCGCTTCTAAGGTGTCACTCCTCCATGGAATCCAGCTAGTCCATCGAAGTGGCACAGAGGGCCCATAAGCATACATCCATCTAGTATCAAATGCCATGAAATAATTCTAAGGAGGAGCTATTGCGGCAAACCTATATCAATCCATACTATTGTTTTTGTCCTAACATACTTGACACTTGTCTCTACATCAACTTTCTCTTGCTAGTTATATTCCATGTGGGTCGGGTATATGAAGAGCAGGGGAGTCCATCTTCATTTCCTAAAGAAATAAAAGGATGACCACACGGCCCAGCAGGAAAACACTAGCTTTAAAATAGAGTAGAAGTTCTAACACCTGATATCACGAACCACAAATCTCTCATGTGATTCATTAATTAAAATGGTCAAGCACTACATTAGTCCTAATGTCAACCATAAACTTAATAAGTGCAACAGATTTCTCTTTTCACTTTCAGGCTTTCTTTTCCAAGCTTTCCATTATTCAAGATAACCGTGTACGACATCTATCATAATGTCAATCATAAACTCAATAAATGCAACAGATATACTTTCTTTTGACTTTTGGGCTTTCTTTTCTCGAGCCTCCCATTAGGACTTTCAGTACTAGGCAACGTCGCCACGGCACGTGTATGATGACAGAAACATTTCATATCATCACTAAGTAAACAACATTTATGCCATCGTTGCTTTTATCACTAACGAATTCCGTTATCACGAGCCAATACATCGTTACCTCAAGCCCCTACACCATTGCTTTTCTCGCTAACAATGGCAGAAACAGTCTTTCAAATGCAAGCACATACTCGCACCCACGTGATTTATTTATTAATCTTGATTAGGATTATCATACCATCCACACATTCTAAGAAACGTCCCATATCAAATGCAATAAATACTCATGCACCCAAGAATGACTTGTTTCTCAATCTCCATTTAGCAAGTTTATACCGACGTTCCGGCACACATTTGATTCATATATAAGGAACAACCATGCATTACTACATCAAATATTAAACTAATGCCCCTATCTTTTTTTTGAAGAACACACGTGAAAATCTTGAAGATGAGTGTGGAAGCAGAAAATCGAGAATGAGAGCAGGTGAGGGAGAGAGAGAGTAGGTGTGAGGAAGGGGAGGGGGGGAGGCGTGAGTGTTGACACCTTAATTTTAACTACCCTTTTTAGTCATTAATTTTGGAGACTAATCTTAGTCTCTACAAAAAAATATTTAATTTAAGTTCTTATAGTTTGCAATAATTTTAGCATGCATTTGCATGTATCGGACCGCGGGTGAAAAATAGACCTGAAAATGATGCGCGGAATGGGCCAGAATCAATTGAGAATTTCGGTAAACACATGGAGGAAAATCGGTTCTGAACTTAATTAGAGCAGTAAGTAATTACTGGCTTTGAGCATAACAGAGCCCATCGTTCTCACGAGCGTAAAAGGATTAGAGATAAAGTCAAGATTGGGGAGCAAGAAAACCTACTTGCCACTATATAAGGACATCTAGGTTTCACATAAGAGGGGGCCATTCATACATATACCCGCCACAAAAAAGGTCAGATTCGAGAGAGAGCGGAAAAAGCTCTTGTCCTCTCGTGGTTCTGAAGGCAGCCATAATACAGGTTAGTCTTGCAGGCTCTCGAACCACTGACCAAAGTAAGCATTACCGCTAACCACGATCGAGTCCCCCGACGCCACAGCGACCTCCAGGAGAACTTTATTGACGCAAAGAAAAAGACGTAGGAGAGAGCTTTCTTTCTCTCCTTCGGGTCTTCCATCCAGAGGCCAAAAGAAGGAGGAGATAGGTGGCGGTCCTTGCCTCGAGAGGTCCAGGCCAAAGAAGAAAACCAAAGAGAAAGACCCAGTCAAGCTCCCCGACGACCGATCCAACACCGCAGCCCCCGCAGCAGCGAATTCTAGATCTCTTTTGTAGAGGTTTCCAGTTGAGGTCTACGCCAGCCACCACGATATTGAGGAAAGAAGGTGTTTGTGAAGGAGCACTCTAGTGGTTCGCGCTTTACCTCAACAATCCACGATCAGGGAGAGCAACAAGGAGAAAGTGAGAAAAGAAGATTCTCTACAGGAAAAAACGTTTTCCTTCTTTCTTACGGAATATTCAAGTCTCACCATCGCAGCCACACCTCCTCGCTATCTATAAACGTGCGATCAAAACACCACCTATTGAAGACACCTAAATCAGTCGTCGGCCCATCCGAAGTGTGGTGAACCTTGCGGCCACCGAGTTACTATCAGAACCAACACCGAGAGCTTCGCCGCAGACAGCCACCGGGAAGCCGCTGCTCGAATCACCACTGAGCCGTTGTCCATGGATTCCCGACGTGGTTCAATCGACGTCCGACGAGAAAGGTGTATGAGCTCACGGAAACAAGTCCATGTTTGTGGTGCAGGTTCGCTTCGGTGCAGGTTCGCTAGCAAAACCAGCAAGTCCTATGTAGGAGGCGAATTTATCGCAATTTTTTCGAAAATTTAAAGGTATAATATGGGCATATATATTTATTTTTGTTCATTCTTTGCTTTTCCTTAGTTTAATTAAATCCCTAAACACAATCCCAAAAAAAGATGACACCTTTTTCTTAAGGTAAATTGCATTTTTCCATGCTTTTTACATGTAAAATGATGTCTAATATAAATTGAGAATATGAGAAATCATTTTTTTAACTTATATTAAATCTTATCTCACTATAGGATAGTTTTTATTCCTATTTTCATGAATCCGAAAGTTCATAAAAAAATTACCAAAGAAAGAATGTCATTCATCTTGCATAGCATCTAGTCTAGATTGCACATTTTGCCATGTCATTATGCCACATCGTCCATGTATATCTTAGGTTATATTAAACGTCATCATTTGCATATCATGTAGTTTTGCATGATTAGCTTAACTCATCGCATTTCACATGTCATATAGGCTAGTTGGATTTATATTGCATTTAAAAGAGAAAACACCAAAAACAAAAAATCATTTACATCATCAAGCTCAAAAAGTTTTCCGAAAGACGTTAAATGAAAAAAGACGAACTAAGTCTCTGGATTCATTATATATGGTTTGTGGAAATAAGTTAACTTTCTCGCTAATTTATTTAGGTATCTAATCGGCATATCAAGAAAAACGATTAGTGGCTGCTCAAAGTGAATACATTTGCATGAATTGGACTTAAGTCGCGATTCGGTAGGACTTGAGAGAGTCTGAACTAGATTAGTTAATTTAATAACATGATAATCCATTAGCATTGAACTCTCCGAATTTTAGGTCACAACAGTGAGAGAGAGGGAGAGGGGAGAGGGAGAGAGAGGGGTGGTGGACATCAGAAAGGAAGAAATATTATCTTGCTTCTCTCACAAGTTACCTCATTAATGACATTTCTTGTGAGTTTTGACAATGTGAATGCATTTACAACATTTGATTTTGTCAATCCTCTTAGATGAACTCATTTATAATTTCTGACTTGCTAATCCTATTAATGCGAACTCGTTTATAGTCTTGACTTTGTTATAAAAGTGACATTGATCTTATCCTATCATTATCTACTTGAAAATGACATGAATATTTAATGTCATTTCAAGTAGATAATGATAGGATAAGATCAATGTCACTTTTAATAACAAAGTCAAGAAACTAAAACGAGTTCGCATAATAGGATTAGCAAAGTCAAGAAATTATAAATGAGTTCATACTAGAGGATTGACAAAATCAAAATGTTGTAAATGCATTCACATTTGTCAAAACTCAACAAGAAATGTCATTAATGAGGTAACTTGTGAGAGAAGCAAGATAATATTTCTTCCTTTCTGATGTCCACCACCCCTCTCTCTCCCTCTCCTCTCCCCTCTCTCACTGTTGTGACCTAAAATTCGGAGAGTTCAATGCTAATGGATTATCATGTTAATTAATTAATAATCTAGTTCAGACTCTCTCAAGTCTCTACCGAATCGCGACTTAAGTCCAATTCATGCAAAATGTATTCACTTTGGAGCAGCCACTAATCGTTTTCTTGATATGCCGATTAGATACCTAAATAAATTAGCGAGAAAGTTAACTTATTTCACAAACCATATATAATGAATCCAGAGACTTAGTTACGTCAAATTTTCATTTAACGCTCTTTCGGTACTAGATTCCATATGAAAACTTTTTGAGCTTGATGATGTAAATGATTTTTTGTTTTTGGTGTTTTCTCTTTTAAATGCAATATAAATCCAACAGCCTATATGACATGTGAAATGCGATGAGTTAAGCTAATCATGCAAAAAACATGATATGCAAATGATGACGTTTAATATAACCTAAGATATCATGGACGATGTGGCATAATGACATGGCAAAATGTGCAATCTAGACTAGATGCTATGCAAGATGAATGACATTCTTTCTTTGGTAATTTTTTTATGAACTTTCGGATTCATGAAAAATAGGAATAAAAACTATCTATAGTGAGATAAGATTTAATATAAGTTAAGAAATGATTTCTCATATTCTCAATTTATATTAGACATCATTTTACATGTAAAAAGCATGGAAAAATGCAATTTACCTTAAGAAAAAGGTGTCATCTTTTTTTGGGATTGTTTAGGGATTTAATTAAACTAAGGAAAAGCAAAGAATGAACAAAAATAAATATATATGCCCATATTATACCTTTAAATTTTCGAAAAAAATTTGCGATAAATTCGCCTCCTACATAGGACTTGCTGGTTTTGCTAGCGAACCGCACCGAAGCGAACCTGCACCACAAACATGGACTTGTTTCCGTGAGCTCATACACCTTTCTCGTCGACGTCGATTGAACCACGTCGGGAATCCATGACAACGGCTCAGTGGTGATTCGAGCAGCGGCTTCCCGGTGGCTGTCTGCGGCGAAGCTCTCGGTGTTGGTTCTGATAGTAACTCGGTGGCCGCAAGGTTCACCACACTTCGGATGGGCCGACGACTGATTTAGGTGTCTTCAATAGGTGGTGTTTTGATCGCACGTTTATAGATAGCGAGGAGGTGTGGCTGCGATGGTGAGACTTGAATATTCCGTAAGAAAGAAGAAAACGTTTTTTCCTGTAGAGAATCTTCTTTTCTCACTTTCTCCTTGTTGCTCTCCCTGATCGTGGATTGTTGAGGTAAAGCGCGAACCACTAGAGTGCTCCTTCACAAAACACCTTCTTTCCTCAATATCGTGGTGGCTGGCGTAGACCTCAACTGGAAACCTCTACAAAGAGATCTAGAATTCGCTGCTGCGGGGGCTGCGGTGTTGGATCGGTCGTCAGGGAGCTTGACTGGGTCTTTCTCTTTGGTTTCTCTTTGGCCTGGACCTCTCGAGGCAAGGACCGCCACCTATCTCTCCTTCTTTTGGCCTCTGGATGGAAGACCCGAAGGAGAGAAAGAAAGCTCTCCCTACGTCTTTTTCTTTGCGTCAATAAAGTTCTCCTGGAGGTCGCTGTGGCGTCGGGGGACTCGATCGTGGTTAGCGGTAATGCTTACTTTGGTCAGTGGTTCGAGAGCCTGCAAGACTAACCTGTATTATGGCTGCCTTCAGAACCCACGAGAGGACAAGAGCTTTTTCCGCTCTCTCTCGAATCTGACCTTTTTTGTGGCGGGTATATTGTATGAATGGCCCCCTCTTATGTGAAACCTAGATGTCCTTATATAGTGGCAAGTAGGTTTTCTTGCTCCCCAATCTTGACTTTATCTCTAATCCTTTTACGCTCGTGAGAACGATGGGCTCTGTTATGCTCAAAGCCAGTAATTACTTACTGCTCTAATTAAGTCAGAACCGATTTTCCTCCATGTGTTTACCGAAATTCTCAATTGATTCTGGCCCATCCGCGCATCATTTTCAGGTCTATTTTTCACCCGCGGTCCGATACATGCAAATGCATGCTAAAATTATTGCAAACTATAAGAACTTAAATTAATATTTTTTTGTAGAGACTAAGATTAGTCTCCAAAATTAATGACTAAAAAGGGTAGTTAAATTAAGGTGTCAAACACTCACGCCTCCCCCCTCCCTTTTCCTCACAGCCTACTCTCTCTCTCCCTCACCTGCTCTCATTCTCGATTTTCTGCTTCCACACTCATCTTCAAGATCTTTCACGTGTGTTCTTCAAAAAAAAAGATAGGGGCATTAGTTTAATATTTTTGTAGAGTAAATGCATGGTTGTTCTTATATATGAATCAAATGTGTGCCGGAACGTCGGTATAAACTTGCTAAATGGAGATGAGAAACAAGTCATTCTTGGGTGCATGAGTATTTATTGCATTTGATATGGGGACGTTCTTAGAATGTGTGGATGGGATGATAATCCTAATCAAGATTAATAAATAAATCACGTGGGTGCGAGTATGTGCTTGCCATTTGAAAGACTGTTTCTGCCATTGTTAGCGAGAAAAGCAATGGTGTAGGGGCTTGAGGTAACGATGTATTGGCTCGTGATAACGGAATTCGTTAGTGATAAAAGCAACGATGGCATAAATGTTGTTTACTTAGTGATGATATGAAATGTTTCTGTCATCATACACGTGCCGTGGCGACGTTGCCTAGTACTGAAAGTCCTAATGGGAGGCTCGAGAAAAGAAAGCCAAAAAGTCAAAAGAAAGTATATCTGTTGCATTTATTGAGTTTATGATGACATTATGATAGATGTCGTACACGGTTATCTTGAATAATGGAAAGCTTGGGAAAAGAAAGCCTGGAAAGTGAAAAGAGAAATCTGTTGCACTTATTAAGTTTATGGTTGACATTAGGACTAATGTAGTGCTTGACCATTTTAATTAATGAATCACATGAGAGATTTGTGGTTCGTGATATCAGGTGTTAGAACTTCTACTCTATTTTAAAGCTAGTGTTTTCCTGCTGGGCCGTGTGGTCATCCTTTTATTTCTTTAGGAAATGAAGATGGACTCCCCTGCTCTTCATATACCCGACCCACATGGAATATAACTAGCAAGAGAAAGTTGATGTAGAGACAAGTGTCAAGTATGTTAGGACAAAAACAATAGTATGGATTGATATAGTTTGCCGCAATAGCTCCTCCTTAGAATTATTTCATGGCATTTGATACTAGATGGATGTATGCTTATGGGCCCTCTGTGCCACTTCGATGGACTAGCTGGATTCCATGGAGGAGTGACACCTTAGAAGCGAGCCCGAGCCAGAATGAGAAAGAAGTTTTTAGTTGTCTAAGAAGGGGAAGAGCTATAGCGGTCAAGGTAACCCCCTCAATTTTGATTGTGTATATTTTAAAGAAGGTATACTTAATCTTATAAAATATCATGATGCATATATGTATAAAATAAGTATTTGTAAACATCTTGGACGCTGCTATGTTTGTTAAATTAGGTTAACTACTAATGTTTTTGCAAATAAAGAATAAAAGTTCGTAGAAAATAATAAATAAATTAGATAAGAGGAAGAATAGCGGATATAGTTCTTGGTTGTTACATGTTCAATGTAGTCCTTTAACTATATGAAATTGTTCAATGTAACCGTACCATTAATTTAAGATCATAGACAATATCGAAACTCTTCATATAATCCAAGAACTAAATGAACATGTGCCAAAAAGTTCGAGAATCACATTGAATAAGTTAAAAGTTCAGGGGCTAGATTGAATATTGAGTTAAAGTTCAAGGACTACATTGAACTAATTAAAAGGTTTAGAGACCACGTTATACGTTGGGTCAAAGTTCATAGGCAAATCGTGTTATTTTCCCCTAACGAAATTGCCAACGACGAGCTCGAACATTGCCAAATGCTCATCATTGATGGTGGAAGTAGCTTAATAAAATTCAATGAAAACCCATGAAAGAGAGGAAAACAAGAAAAATTCGGACGAGAAAAATGCTTTTTTTTGGGCCTCGTGCTTGAGAGTAGAAAAAGAAGAAATGGTGTCTCGTCGCAAAATGAGGAAGAGTGCATGAAGCGGTTCGAGAAAGAGAGACAGGCAACACGGTCTGGGCGAGGTGCATCATTCAAAGAGGATTTCTAGGCCGGACGGATTGTGGATTCTCAAGAAGAATAGAGCACGCTCTAGGGTATTCTAAAATGATTCTAGGGGGTGGGCGAAATGTCAAATGTACACTTCTATAATTATTACGAGTAGGTAGAAATTTGGGAGATCTACTCTAGACCATTAGATTAAAAAAAAAAATCTACGGCTCATATGGTATGAGATTTGTATATAGGGGCTTTTCTCCTCTCATTTGTAATATTTTATATTGCAAGTAATACGATACTCAAAGCTTCTCTCTCTAGCTTCTCCCTATAGAGTTTTGAGAGTTGAGCGAGGAAAAGCCGACTGGGGAAAATAGACCATAAGGTCACACGAATTGATCGAGCATTTGAATCTTGAATTGGTCGGCCATGACATAGGCGTGCTCGGTCTATGGAGAAGGTGGGGGCAGTGGGACCCATGATTGGGATAATTCTGTCCTCTAAAATTTCTATGGTCGATGAAGCCATTTTAGGGGTAAATTTAGTGTGACCCTTTTATAAGGGTAAATTAAATTCTTAGTGTTTGTCGTTTGTGCTATCTTATGGACTCACTGTCGGACTTTCTGTGCTCAAGGACATGTGCATCTTCAAAACATAAAATTTTCACGATACATCTCTCTTGAAATTTTTTATTAAATTTCATCATCTTAACCGTTTGACGGATCTTTACCTCCTCTCTCCTGAAAATTACTGAAACAATTTGTTGACCCTATGCACAACTTTTGTTCTCCTCAAGTTGAACAATTATTGATAATGCTACTTCCTACAGAAATATACATTTTTAACATGAATTACCCAGTGCTTAGATTAAATACAGCTCGCCGAAAAAAAAGGTAACAATTTTTTGATCATGGCATTCACTATATATACCTCTCGTGGGTAAGAAGTTACGGATATCACTGGCATACAAACTTAACTAAAACATAAAATGTTTATCATTTTCAGATTTGTTGTTCCCACATGGCATTCACTATATATGCCTTTCGTGGGTAAGAAGTTATCGATATCACCGGCATACAAACTTAACTAAACATTAAAATGTTTATCATTTTCGGATTTGTCTTCCCATTAGGGAAGACCCCAAACATCACCCAATCAAATGCGGCGAGAACAGAAGAAAATAAGAACTGACAAACACTCGGAGATCCATTCCATGGATATCAGATAATGCTGTGTTCATGTTTCCAACCCACTTATGTAAGACAACTCTCAAGTACGAGCAACCTGCCTAATCCAATTAAGTCAAAACTGATGATCGTGGTTCATCGCTAGAACTTGATGTCGCCTGTTACGCATGTAGCCAACACGAAAAACTTCACAGATGAACACCTAATTAAACAAGGCCTCGGGTGCTACGCAAATCAACAAGCGATGGAAAGTTGCTTACAGGAAGGAAAGGGGCGTCCAAATACATGGAAACTCTTGCACCATATTTACAAATCAAGGACTTATCCTTTTGCAAGAAGAATGAGCAAAACTTACAAATAACAAAGATAACAATTTTGTTAATTGAGGAATGAACAACCAAACCTGAACAGATGTCACTAGCCCGAAGAGAGAGAAAACTCACTTATGCACTAGTTTAAGTGCAGCAGCGCAGTGAAACAGACCCTACCAAGGTGGCAACAGAAGCACAATGAACAGAATAGATGTTCAGCACGGGTTACTCATTACGGTTTCCCAAAAATTCTCCTTTTCTGTTCCAGGGGCGAGTTGCAAAAGACTTCCCAATCATGCTTCTCTTCTCATTTACTCTTCCTCCTTCACATCGATATTCTGGAAAGTAGTCCAAAAACGTCTTGCTGCCGAGTGAATCGACTCCATTGAATAGGAAGCCCCGGACCACATTCTATGTTTCATGACAAGAGATAAGTAACTGCAATTCTGATATGCAATGGGGATGCAGACGTAGGGATAGCTGTAAATAGCACTTCTACCTTTACATGTGTCTCCCAATTAACCTTTTCAAAACTTGATAACCCGGATCCTGGACTCAAAAGTCAAATGAGTTGTAGATCGTAAAGGAAAGTCAAAGAAACATAAAAGCAACAGCACTGTCTTATATGTGCTGCTTAAAACACTTCTCCCGCCTAAAATCTGGGCGAGACTCCCTCTAAAATGCATATTAAAATGCAACTGACATTTCAGATGGAAATGGCAGATCACAAATTTTTTTCAGGGGCCCAACTGTGCACATTTGTTTGTTCCATTCATTTAGTGTTCTAAAGTGGAGCTAAGGAGCAATACAACCACAGCAAGCTCAAGGCAGAGCAGGTTATTCTTCTATCTAGAACATTTATATCCAGACATTGGCAAATTTCAAGTTTTAAAAGCTTTTCTCATGCCTCGATCAAATTTCACAGGCCCACCCATTTAATAGAACTTCGCTTAATACTTGAGACAAACGGTAGTACCACTGGTCTCTGCATGTGCATGAAAAAAATAAACTTTGCTAGCAGACTATAGATTGCAGGTGAAGAAAAGCAAGATAAGATGAAGATAAGGGGAGAAGATGAGTGGGCAGGTGATTCACCTTTTCTGCTCTCCAAGTCAGATACCGATGCTGCGCTTCACGGTTGGCTATAATTTGAGAAGCGTCAGTCTCCCTTATTCCTAGGTCCATCAAAAGAAGCCAAGCCTGAGAATAGAATGAAAGGTCAGAGAGGAAATTAAATAGAGAAATATTCTATTCTTAAAGAGAAAATGCAATCCCTTGGAGAGACAATTTATTGAGCAAGGTTACCTTGAGATAATCCACGAATGCAGAGTATAAAACGTCATGCGTGTCTTGACTAGACTCAAACCTGGTCCATATATGACTATCGGTGAGAAGAATCTCAACGATTCACCCGTTAATTTTCCACCCCATGGTAAAAGCTGCATAAAGTGGTGATCACGGGGAATCATCCAAAAAGGGCGGGAAAAGACTGGAAACTTTTAAATGTTGCTATAAAAGACAACAAACAGCTGACCTCAGTATACTTGAGACTACAAGACATCAGCCTTCATAGTACTTATCTTTGTATTCTTTGTGCTTGATGACGTCGTTATAGAGGGTTAAGGTCCTGCAAAAGATATATCAGGGAGGTCAGGGAGCCTTGTGTACAGCAAACAAAGTTAATATAGGATTGAAGGGAGACGGGCAGCATCAGCACCTGCGGACCCTGATGTGACAATAATTCCCTACACTTACCAAGCAGGATATCACATCTTATTTTTGTATCTATATTCATACTATTTATAATTTGACAAAAAAAACTATTTATAAAAAAAAAATTTAAATCGAATCACTCTGTTCTAAGAAATTTAACATTGTTGAAAATACTTATTGCACATCCAAACAACAAAAATGGCACACTCCGACAACAAGATGCTGACTGCTCATTAAGGAGCATTACATCTCTCAAGTGGGAAGAAAAGTTTCACTATTGCACAAACACTGTCCAGTATGCCGTGCCATGCCAATAGGTACTAGATAGTTAGATGTCAAATACATGACCATCAAAAGCTTCTGCGAAAGTCAGCTCGTGACACTCAAGCAGAACAGCTACACTCGGCAACCCCTTCAACTGTTCAAGATCATCTTTTATCAGAAAGGTGCTAGCAGGTAATGTCAGCAGAAAAGCATGCATGGCCACTAATGGCTTTCCACACATGGATATCATCCGCACATGCACATGGCAAATTTGCTCGAGACATACAGCTGACCACAGAGCACATGCAAACTTGCTCCAGCACATATAGTTGACCAGATATAAAGCAAGCAACTGCTGTCATTTTCATCAATCCCCGTTGTCTCTTAACAACATGGAAATAAGTGAAAAAACAAGAACAAAGAATTGTTCTTACAGGACAGAAACTATGTTTGTCTCAGCAGCAGTGAAAAAGTTGGCACAGAATATAGGCAGATCATATTCTGGTTCTGGAACATAGCAAAATCCAAAACCTGCATATAAGTATCTTCAGAAGAACAAATGAGGCAGCTAACATCACGGCCGATAATGTGTTTTCAAATGAACATACTTGCACAACCAATTCCACAACCAATTTCTCCATCAGTACCAGTGGCAAATATTATTAGATGAAAAGCTTTGCACAGAAAATACTATCTTCGGAAACCATGAAAGTCATCACTGGCAAAAGTCAGAGAATCAATTAATTCTTGACTTATTCAGAAACTATCAAAATCATGATCCATAAGGCGCCGACATACATGAAGTTTAATACCAAGAAAGTGAAGGCCATAGTATCAATTAAAGCAAAACCGACCTCATAATCAACACAATTTCCTCTGACCATCATGTCAGACTTACAGGGGCTTTTAAAGCTGTAGCCTGGAAACTACCAGCTTACACCCATAATTCATAAGCTATCTGTGTAGATTCTGTAGACTGATCCTTACAATTTATTTGCTTTGCTGTTACTGTATGGAAAAGCTTGTGGGGACTAAATATCAAGTGGCAATGATACTAGACAATAATACCTGCAGTCCCTTGCTCCCTGAATGCTCAAACTCCGAAGCAACCTAATTTTTGGAGCTTTTATACGACAACAACTCGATCTCTGTTTCATCGTCCGATGGCTTCATGGAGGTGAACCTTCCTAAGGACACGAAGAAGGACAAACCTCATTAACCAAACAAACGGCAAATACAGCAGACAACCAGAGAGAAAAACCAAAAAACCCGGCAACAAACATTCACATTCACGCATCTCTCTCTCTCTCTCTCTCTCTCTCTCTGCCTCTCTCGCCTCTGCTCGCTTCTCTCTCTCTCTATCGCTCGCACGCACACAGTATGATCAACATTGTCGGAACTTGAAAACAGTGGATAGATAACGAAACAGTGGAAGGACGATAAACGCAGAGCTAGCAACGACTACGCCTAGATTGCCGACACGAGAAGGTCCAAAAATTCATCGCGCGCACAGGAGGATCGAACTGAAGTTCCCTAGTACAGAGCCGCGAGACCAATTCGAACTCCGATTAAGCACGAAGCTGAGTCGAGAACAATAGTAACCAGCGCAAGAAGAAGAAAGCAAAAAGCTGAGAACGACGCACCTGCAAAGGAGACAGAAGGGGTCAAGTCCGTGTGGAGTGCGTCTCGTCAAGAGCGAATTGGATGAACTTCGGTTACGACGGAGCAGAGACGCGAACGGACGGCCTCCTCGTCCGCCGAGTGAAAGCCGATGCCAGCGGCTGTGGCGGCGGCTGCTTCCCCGAGCTTTGTGGACGGAGCGCCTGAGAGTCAAGGAGAAGGCGGTGGAGGAAGCGGACTCCATTCGAAGCTAGTGAGCCGTCGACACCATCAACGGAGTCGGAGTCGGAGTCGGAATCGGAATCGGACTCTCTCTCTCTGTTTTTGGTTCTTCCCCTTTTATCCTGAAGAAATGCTTCCGTTACCCTTTCTACTTTCAAGTAGGGGTCAAACTGGTCAATGCTCTGACAAAGCAAAGAGAGGCTGTCGTGTCAGAGAAACCTTACTCCCACACGTGTGACGCATAAAGAGATACTTTTGCCACGCTGCATACACGTGCGCCCGTGGCACAATCGAGCATGGCGAGCTTAGAAAAAGGAAAACGTTGCCCGAATTACCGACCATAGTGTCGGTGATTGTCGCAGATAAAGCCGGAGAGGCTATATAACAAAATATTGAATTCTCTTTTAATTGTGAGGAAATTAAATATTGAATTAACTCCGATTACCTTAATCTTACTAAAAAATTTATATTTTTTTGTTTTACTTGCTTAGGAAATATTACATAGATCGTCTTTTATTGCCACATATTAATATTAAGTCTCTTAGATACGATATTCCTATAAAGATACAATATATTAACATCAAATAAAGTCTCATATCTTTTTTGAGCATCATCCCACGTTATCTGAGACGTAAAATTTACATGTTTTAATCGTTAATCTCCTTAGAAGGCATTTATTAAAAAACCAAAGTATTCATATATCCCAGGTCATGTTTAATCATACTTAATATTTAAAGATGGACAATAGTCGAACACTATTTATTTATGAAAATCTCAAGTTTATTTTTAGCTTTTTAAGAGCCACTTATGAGGAATTGATTAAAAAATATTTTAAATTTCAACGTACATGGTATTATCATATTGTGTAATTGTTGCTTTGGCATTGATTATTCGATAAGATGTCTGATAAGCGACATGGACGCATTGATA
>JAGVVM010012642.1:0-12679 GCA_019149425.1 Psidium friedrichsthalianum
CCCTTCCTTTTCTCCCCCCTCCCCCCCCCCCTTCTTCTCTTTCTCTCTTTCCCCCCCCGCGCCCTCCTTCCCCCCCTTCTTCTCTCCTTCTTCCCTCTTCTCTCCTCTCTCCGTGTTCCCCCTCCCTCCCCGCAACCATCCCCCCCCCCCCCCCCCCCCACCTCCCTACACCCCGTCCACTATCCCATCTTCCAGTATGGAAGGTCCTTTTTTTATGGTTTTACTCGTACAATGTGCTGCACTGTCATAAGATTTCTGGTTCCTCCCAACCCAGAAATGAAGGAGAAGAACAGATCCAATGCACTGCTTGTTTAGAAAAATTGTGATCGTTGTCCTAGAGCTGGGTATCCTGGGAAAGTGAGAGAAATGACTGACCAAATACTACACCTTAGTCACATTTGATGCTCCAGCTTGTGCCAAACAGCAACCTTCTGGTAAATGCCGCTCTGAGGGAAGCTATTTCAGCCTCTGATCTGTGTCCCTCTTCCCCCCAGTCAAGAAGTTTGACTAGGCATAAAGAAAAATAGTAAAAGGTCACTCATGTACAGCGGAACAGTCAGCATAATCGCAGAGCAGGTAAATTTAATCAGACGTGCATCATCTTTTATATAGCGCCAGTGCAGAAAGAAGCTGAGTATCCAGAGTTAAGCAACAAATGATATTATGTTTTCGTTTATAGTGGCTTTGGAATATAATCCCACGTCTCGTTACAAGTTACATGCTAGTCCATAGTTTCCGAGGGACAATTAATTGATAAGCAGATATCATTAGCTGTGCAAAAATATCTAGATTTACAGAACACCCATAATCCTAGTATGTATTCAAGCTGGAGATTAAGTGTAGTTGCTTGGATCAGTTTCAACTGATGTGAAAGGATCCATGGTGTTGCAAGGTTTGATAAGGCAGTCAAATTTGCATTTGGGAGCAAATCACTAAACAATTTCAGTTTAGTCACCTTAACTTTTTAGACCATTACTTTTTTATCCAAGGGGTGAAGCGATGAGACATCAGTGACCATCAGAACACATTATATGGGGGGAAAAGAAAGGGAAAAATAATGCATTAATGCACCCAACTGCCAACACAAGAAAATCTCGTGAGTCACGGATAATAAAGCTAACCACTACAGCCCACCATAAATAATTTTTGCAGCAAGATGCAGGAGAGAAGAAAAGATCTTTTCCCAGCGATTTTTCTCGATGAACTGCAGAAAATGAAGCTTGGAGCTGCCAGAGTAAGCACATGAAATCTGGAAACGTAAAGGATGATGGGAGAAAAATTAAAAGGAAAGGCTTATGACCTGAACTTGGAAGAAATCGCTCAGTTACAGCTCACTCGAAGGTCGCAAAAAACCATCTCATCACTCCTAAGAGAATGTTCCTTTGTTGAGGTTTCAGACACAGAGCTCAAACTTGAACTCTCAGCACTAATTAGAGAGTCAACGAAGATGAACAAACCCCATATCATCTGAGCTAAGAGAAAAATTCCAAGTCTCCATAATGGGCAATAAACAGTAAGGGGTGTTCTTTTTTCACAGAAAGGAATCATTTTTCCGAGATGACAAGCTCAAAACCAGCAAAAGAGCCCCATATACAAAGAACGGAAGTAAGGAATGTTTCGAATACCAGCTACGTCTTGGCCGTCGTAATGCCACGATGAACGGTGCCGAAAGTGCCGCGAGCGATGACGCTCTTGATTACGAGCTTGGACGGGTCAATCTCCCACTCCTGCCTGGTCGCGGCGCGACTCCCGCCACCGCCTTTCGCGGGCCTCACCGCTAATGCATCGTTCTCTTGTCTGCCGTCGCTGTTGGCGCTGTTCGTATCGGCGTTCTTGTTCTTCTCCATTGTCCATGCTCTGCTCAGGTGCCTCTGAAGTTGCTCGTCCAGGCTCTTCAGATCTATCTGATCTGCTCTCACGTACCCTCCTCCTCCACTCTCTCCCTTCTCCTTCATCTTCGCCCTCTGCAACCCCACTCTGTCCTCTTGGTAGTGCCAAAGAGATGAGAGCAGAGTTTAATGCAGGGGGTGTTTGGGGGAGTGTTCGCTTGTGCGCGCGCGTTCTGTTTGGGTGGGTGTGCAAGTGCTTTTCGTACTGCTGATACTGCAACAGATTGTTGATGATGATGATGAGATGATGGTTATGACTATAATTATTAGGACTTAGCTTGGGTTTTTCCAAGTGCTCTCTTTCTTTCCTCCTGCTGCTGGCACCATCTACAGCACAGACACATGCATACACGCTCTCTCTCTTATATCTCTCTCTCTCTCTTCTCCATGTCTATCATCCATGTGGGACATGGATTTTGCCTGAACACGACGTGTTTTTCCTGACCCACCCACCCCCCCCCCCGCCCCCCTCTCTCTCTCTCTCGTGCTTCTTGTGGTCATTGAGAGGATCACGGTCAATGTACCTTTTCAAGATTTTTTCTCAAACTGTTCATTTATTTTTGTTCTGTAGGAGAAGCCAGTCCCCTTTCAGACATGGGCGTGTGTCCTTTCCTGCCATCGATGATACCGGCAACCGTTGAAGCAGGGGGGGTTGCGAAAGGTAGTTGGATTCACTATCCCTTTCTCATAAAGCGAAAATGGTAAAATAGGGATGGATGATGGATCACCATTGCCGATGATCCTTGAAAGTTGACATTAAAAAGTTTCCAATATATTTATCTTCTACAAGGATAAATCAATCGTCATAGTTAGCGAGTTATGGACTAAGATTGTCCCATCTGCGAAACTAAGTCTCTGCCGCTTCACATCACGGCCGATGATATTAAGTTTTTGTACTTCATTCACCATCAGATTAGTGTACGAAATGATGTGGCTGATGGCGAATGGATGATTCGGCAAACGGGCCGCCTGTAATATTCAATACAATCTATCACATTATTTAATGTGTCGATTTCGTAATCTAGATTTAGTAGACATAACATATCTCTTTAAATTGCGGGAGATAGGTTTAGTGGCCTTCACGAGATGCCCTATCACGAATTTTTGAAGAAATTATCAAAAAATCTCAAATCTATTACAATTATTTTCAATTCAGTCCTAAATTCTTTTTCAATAGTCTTAAACATTTTGTATTTGTGTCAATTAGTCCATTCGGCCGACTTTGGCAAGCCGATATTGATGGCAATTTAGTTTTAATTTTTAATTTGTCTTCTCCTTGTTCTTCTATCTAGGAAAAAAAGAAAGAAAAAAATTAAAAGATATTAAAATATTATTTAAAATGCCAAGTCAGCGCAAGCCAACTAAGTGAATGGATGGACTAAATTGACATAAATATGACACGGTTTATAATATGTTTAAGACTTTTTTGTAATCTTTCCTAATTTTTCAAGTGATTTTTTATACTAGTTACTTTCGTTTTTCCGTAAAATAGCTACTAGAAATAGTAAATTTACCGCGATAAAGAACTTACTAGACAAACGAAAGAGCTACTACTTTCTTTATAAGCAACCCTTTTCTTTTTTTTTTTTCATTTTGGAAAAATTACTTTTGAGTTATGGCACCAAAAGATTTTTTAGATTGAATGGCGTGGTGTAAACAAGTACATACTTTGCCATCGGGAAGAGTAATATTCATCCTGACTACTGATATTAGGAATGTGAAGTACCAGAAGTGATAATGTCGGCACGACTGCAGTAAATTTCATTCGAAATTGATCCAACACATGTAATTCGTGAAAGATGTTTCTCGTCCCGTCATCGATCCGGCTCCATGTGATCGTTCATCCAAGCAAGACATGCTACTATTTAGGTGGGTCTATGCTGGCCTCAATGCTCTCTCTCTCTCTCTTTTTTCTGTCAGTGATCACAGTATCTTGAAAGAGCTATCTAGGTTTGGATCTTGTCCAGCTATGTCTTCCGAGCAAATGAGGAAGATGAGCACAGCACGTGAACCTGCAATATCTTCAGCAGTTTGTGCTACTCAGTACGAAAACCCCCCCGCGTTGGGACAGGACTCGCTTCTTTTTCGAGTACTTTCTACGGTACAAGGTTGTGCCGTTCTGAAGCTTCATGCAGCTCAGTACGAAACAGTTTTAAGCTGGGAACTACGACACCAAATTCGAAGCGTTTGTAGAACCACCAGAATCATCATGAGTTTGGAAACCCTAAATTAGAGAGTGAGTTCAACTGGGGATGGCCACACTCTTGGACACAAAGCTTTGTTTATGTGATGGCCGGTGATTTTCCACTTTTCCAATGCATGAACCCGACCGAATCATGCTTGCAACAGCTGTGGCCAGGCCATCATCAGAAGCCTCAAGCTCATAATTCAATTTAGAAAAAGAGAAATTGGAGTGAATAGTGGAACCATACATATCGTACTCATGTAAGATCTGCATGACATGTTTTCCCCCTGATATTGATCTAGTTCGTCTTCCATCTTATACCGAATGCATTCACAGTCCAATCGAAAATACCGAGCCAACCTTGAGAACCGATCCAATTTGCAAATATCAACATGTCCGTTTGCATGTAACCAGAACGACGACGATGATTCCATAAACAATCAAAACGAGTTTGCATGTGACAATTATTCCACCGATCCAGGAGAACGATAGAAAATCCGGATTTCGATAAATTTAATTTATATGAAGTCTTGCAAGCAAACTTGTGAAAAGCAATTCCATGGCATCCCAAATCAGCTCGCTACATCATCCACCCGTCACTCTGTATTGTTTTTTTGTGTGGTGGGGGGATCACACCATGCCAAAAAGCAAAGGAGGTCCTTGATTTTAATTTCTTTTCCATGATGCGAGGCAAAGAGTCTCAAATGCTTTGCCTTTGCTGATTTGGGGAAGTTCCTTGATTTGATCGCATCAGTATTGCACCAAGTACGGTACGAAAGGAAGGTGCAAGAAATTCTAGCCAAAAAGAAGGGAGTAAAAGAAAATACATCACTTGGGGAAGTTTTGATATGGAAAAATAAAATAAAACAGGGATAATCACCTTTTTTAATTCGAGCAATTAATATGGAAGCTTTATTCCCTCCATCTTAATTGGTAGTACTTGATTTAATTTTATTGATCTACACTAAACTTGAAGGGCTTTATTTTGGGGTGTGATTCATAATTTTCATCGATAGAAAAAGATCCCGCTCCTTGATAAATAGGCGGGGTGCTGCAGGGTAGGGCTCCCGGCGGGGTTGTAGGGGGCAGCCTCTTGGATGTCAAAGGGTTTTTATAATTTGAACTCATATTTTATTGGAAGTTTAAGCTTGAGCTTTAGTAGCTTTATATATATATATATTATATAGTTTTTCTTTTGTAATTGGTGAATCGTAACAAAGAGGCGAGAAATGTTAATTATAGTGAAATCTTTCTACTGTATATAGCCTAGTTTAATGGTGAAGCCATATCTCGATTTCTTTTTTCTTGCTTTTACTTTCTATTTTGTTGTGGTTTGTGCGCCTAATCCTAACATTCATCGGGACCGAGTGCAAACCAGAATAGACGCTCAAACAGATGATGTTCTTTCCCCCACAAGATGGGCTGCTAGTTCATCAATATGCAATTTGTAGATTGGCCTTAATCCACACAAGCACGGATGACCAACTAGGGTTCCTGCTCAAAGCGGCTCAACGCCTATGGCTATGCCATGCATGTGAAGGACAGCCTGCACTTTTTGACTTCAAGCGAGGCATCAAAAGAAGAGGCTAGCCTCTCTTGGACCTCCCATGAGAGGGGAGTCACGGACGGCTGAATCTCCTAAAGCCTAGTAGTGTTCTCTGTGTGTGGTCGTGACGAGATGACCATGGCCATTCCATGGAAGAAAGCCCCACGAGCTGTCCTGTGAATCGATCCAATTAAGCTTGGGAGGACGAAAGAAATTTACAGAGACGGTAATGCGAAAACAGCTCACGTGTTTCGACTATCTCGCGCCGATATCTTTTCTGGGCAAGTGCATCTCGGTTTGCAATTCTTTGCAACTTGCTAGCATGAAACCGAAATCGCTAGTGATTTGTTGGTCGACCATATAGCGGTGATCTCGCTCCTGAGCCTTGTATTCTACACTACCGCCCATCAATTACAGGAGCTGGCCCTCGATTTATGGTTCTTGCAAAAAAAAAAAAGGAAAAAACAAATAGTCCCTCCTCATGGTATTCATGAAACGAGATTGCACGACAAAATTCAAATCCTTCTACAGTATCAACTAAATGATTAGAAATCTAATAGTTGTAAAAAAAAAACGATGGAGCATGTCCATTTAATTCGATGTAAAGTGAAGAACCTGAGCCCCTCGTTAATTTCTTTGAGTGTCATTCTCGCCAATGTACTCCTAGGGGGATGCTTAATGAGCTAGATACAGCACTGCACAGGTCGATACATGCGATGCCTAGTATCCAAAGGAGGATGAATGAGGTTGGTCATTTGACTGGACTTAGGTCACGTCGCTACGTATGGCCTAACTTGTTTGTCCAAACCCCCCATAAACAAACCACGTACGTAGGGATCTTCAGACGGGCCTGGGGTGATCCCCGCAAACAGTGGTATCGGCCCATTTGGTTTGGGTAGGCCCATGTGTCGTCTAACATTTGAAAATTAGCCCCAAAACATATGTGCCCGATCCGAAGGCCCGGCCCGACCCGCTTGTCGATCGCCACTATCTCTGCATATTAATCACGTCGGCACGCATATCAACGAGAGGCCGATATCACCCACGCAAACGGATTTTACCTTCCACTGTGCTCAGCAATGGTGTTGTGACGTCGACGCACACTCTCTTCCCCCTGCATATTCTCTGCAAGCCCATCTCGCCTTCCCTCTACCTCCGACCAAATCTGCGCGAACCCGAGAAGACCGAGCGGGACCAGAGCGATTGGCCCTCATGGGGTGTCTTGCCGATTAAGTCTTACATGGAGAACCGGGACTCCATCTCCGTTTCGCCAACAAGGTCATCGGGTTCTTTGCGTCGTTGGGCTCGTAGCGAGGATTTTCAGCGACGAAGGCGGAGTCGGTGGGGACATCATCGATTTCGCAGAGTTTCAGGAGGCGGGTCGGGAAGAAGTCCACCATTGTTGATTCCCGAGCTTTCTACGAGTTTCAAGATCGTCGCGGCCGGGTAAGCTGATTTATGTTTTCTCCTGGAATTCGGTGGATTATCTTCAGCTCGAAAGTTTTGTTTTTCCGGGCTGGGATGTAGGGGGCAACCGTTTTAATTGATGAATGTAACGTATGATTGAGATTTTATGTGCTAAGTGCACTGTTTCGTAACGGAAGCTAACTAGGTTTTCGTTGAACATGCGTATATGTTGTTCGGAATCTTTTACTGGTAATAGAATGTCATACTGGTTTTGTAGATGTGTTGTTGAGATATCAGCAGGCTATAACATGTAACATGCGGCTGATTATAGGAGAATTTCAGTTGTTGGACTAAGGCTTTGTATAACTATTGCATCTGAAAGATCATGCCCAGGTAAAGGCTATCATGTGAAAGTTGGTAAAGTGATGGAAGTCCGAAACGTTGAAGTTGTGAACTTGAATTCGGGTTGTGGATGGAAAGTGTGAATAGTCTTACCTTGTGAACAAGGCAGAAAGCGAGGGGGAATGAGACTAATGAGTAACTGATGACATTACTTCACTATGCTGACACTGTCTTAAGTTGTGCTCGTATTTGGATTTTGGTGTTCTTTTTGTTGGTGCCATGGTGTTTCATGATTGTTGGGTATGATGGTATTGAGCCTAAGCTGGGGCTTGTTGGGTAGGCAGGGGATCCCCTGTATGTTCTGCTTTGCTGTTGGTTAGCAGCTGTTGGAGCTGGCTTCTCAAATCTGAGGATATTTTGGGAGGCGTGGCCAGGCTGCGGCTTTCAAATGATACGAATTCGAAGAACAGAACTTCATCTCCTTGATGAATGAGGCGAGAGAGGTGGGTTTTCTCAATTTAGATGGTTTCCTTATCATACTGTTGTCAGCTGATGGTTATTTGTATCGCATCCTAAAAGAGCAGATGCATGATAAAGAAAGAGCACACTCTTGAAAAATTGTGCGAAATAAAAATTTCCTTCTTTTGACTGTTATTACAGATTGGAGATGCAGTGAAGATTTAATTCTGGCATGATCACTGCCCATTGTTGTCGTTCTAGTAATCTTACCATGTACTTGAAACTGTGCTAACCGATCCCTAAAGCGATTGCTCCATTGAATCACATTCTGGTTCTCTTCTCTGTTAAACTTTCTGGAGCCAAGACCTTTACCAAAAAAAAAAAAAACTTTCTGGAGCCAAGACGGTATTGAGTTGAGATGAAATTGTTTGAATCTTTCCTATCCTTTCACAATTTTCTACTGAATTTTTCTTGAAGGATTCTGTTCGTATGACTGCTTAACGTGGGTGATTATTACTTCATGAGCTTTGGTGCTCCAACTGTCTTCTTGCTTGTTTTTCCTGTTGCATTTTGATACGAGGAGGCTTGGCGTTTCACCCCTCTCTGGGCTTCTTTTGTTTTGGCTGCGCAAGTCGTTGCTTATAAGTTTATTCATTCTGCAGAGAAGAGCAAAGTTAACGCGTCAACCCCAAGCATCCCCATGGAGATTCGTGTGGAGAAGGCACTGGAGGCCATTTATGTCTGTTGCTTTGGTAAGGAATCCAATTGAGGAGGAAGATGAGCAACGCCTGCAAACCATGCTTGGCGTTGTCTTCCCGTCGGTCAAGCAATCTCAGATACAAACGATGATTAGAGACTTGGCTAGAAAGGTAGCCGAAGGAGGCAATGAAGTTGCGTTTCTGGAGGCGAAGCCCTTACCTAAAGGGCCGCAGAGCTCCAAATGAAGGACCTCCAATTTCTCAGACAGAACAGCGAGACTTGAGAATGCGAGGTGCAAGCTGAGGAGAGATGGACAGGATTGTGATTTTGGAGTCTTTGATGCGTTGTCCGGGGAAGAAACCGATAATGCCTGTCTGTTCAATGTTCCTCATCCTGCCAATGCATTGGAGAGCGGAATCTTGATGGAGTTTGTTCCGTGCCGCCTCTCTTCTCCCAGTCACTCTGAGTGCTTGTAATTCGATCGAAGGTGAAGGAGAACTAAGGGCGAGGCACCACCCATGTGACCGATTAACCATCTCGTACTGTAGCTGTTGCAATGCCTCTGGTCGATGGGTCGTGGATGATCTTTCATCGTATACATGTATGCTTCTGCAATGATCGGTTGTGGTTGAGCCGAGCACGATGTAAATCGTCACGCCTTTCTCTGGGAGCAAAGCAATGTGGCTTACAGGGAGAGGAAGCATATATCACTCTGTATGCAACTAGATTGAATTGGGCAAGGGTTGGCTTTAGATGACTTGGTCGTCGTACACGGCCTTAAATTCATTGCCCGCTCTGATTCATAATTAGAAGGATCATTACATATTTCCATATGAATTTGATGGGTGTATAGATTGGATAGAAATTCCATTGGGGAAAATAAGCAATTAGTATTAGGATTACATTTGAAAGGAGAAGCACGTTAAGCTAAGTTAAAAGAAAGCAATTATAGAACAAGTGAGGTTAAGGCTAAGGTTAAGGCCATGAAATACAATTTTTCAGGAAATAGTTTTTAGATTTTTCTGTTATTGATTTACATTAAATAAATTAGTTAAGCAAAATATTTTTCATTAATAAAAAAAACACCTTCAAAAGTAAGGAAAATAATTTCTTCATGCATTCCCATTCTTCTTCTTTTTAGTTAATTTTTTTTTCCTTCTTCCTTGATTGGTCACGGGGATCGCCTATAGGCGAGGAACGAGCTCGCCCAAAGCCGTCCAAGCTTTACCTCGCTAGAATTCGACAAGGTTGAGTTGGCGGTGAGCTCGAGGCCTCGTGAGTTGTGGTGATCTTGAGAGAGGTGGTGAGCTCAACCTCGCTGAGTTGCCGGCCTTTAGAGGCAAGCTGTCTGTTTGCTTATACGGAAGAAGGAAAAAAAAAAGAGAAAAAAGAAAAAAGAAATAATAATTTTTTAAAAAAATCAAGTTAGATTTTTTCATACCAACGATACCAATATTTTTTTTAATTCATTTTAGATTTTAACCAAACATAAATATTATCATTTTAATGAAAAGGGTTAATACCATGAAAAATTTCAAACTGATATAATTGTGACAAATGTATCTCAAACCAGTATACCTGTGACAATTTACAATCTATTTATTTTCGTTTAATCTAATTGTCAAAATTCTTGAGTTGGATGACACTTAACAATTGACGAGCATACCAATTTGGGTTTTTTTCCTCTTTGTTTGCTAGAAGCGCAGAGATTTTTCGTTATATTAACCTAATTTAATGAAGGGTAAATTATCACACGTGTACTAGTTTGAATTTTTGTGGTAAAAAAAATTAGTTTTGGTAAATTTATCACATATATACTAGTTCATGGTTTTTGGTGGTAAAAAAAATATAGTTTGGGATAAATTTATCATAGGTGTACAGTTTAGGATTTTTCGTGAATCAAAAAATAATTGGGGTAAATTTGTCACAGGTGTACCGATTTGAGGTTTTTGTAGTGTTAAACCTATTGCAAAATGACTTTTTTTATAAAATAATTGCTTATGTTGCTTGAAATAACTAGCTATTGAAAAATATTTTTATCATCAATATAATTTATGTTAATATTTTTATAGAGCGATGAAGTTTTTTTTATCATTCGATTATATTTATGAACGCTACGAGTAATTATTATTAAAAATATTTTTTAAATTGTTAGTCTTTTTCCGAAATAGGCCTAAATAGTGGGTTTGTCAGCTAAATCGGCGAAAAAGCTTCGACTTGGAGACCAGACCAGAATCACTGCGGTTTCGTTTACGGTGTACTGAGGGAGAGGAGGTTGGAGCAATGTCGTCGTCGTCGCCGTCGTCGAGCATGACGGTCACGCAACGTGATCAGACGATGTGGAGCGAGAAGTGGGCAGGATGTACTCTCTCTTCGCCCAACTCCCTCCGCTGCTCGGTCCTTCTCGTCCGTACCATCCCTCTCTCTCTCTCTCTCTCTCTCTCTCTCTCTCTCTCTGTGCGCGCGCGTCCGGGCTACTGAAGAGCGATTCGATTTTGTACTTCTCTTTTCCTCTCTTTTCACTGTGGTTGACCGCTTCTGCGATTTCCAAGGCTGGAGATTCAACGAGATAGCCACTCGAGTACTGACCAACGGCCTCCTTCGACCGCTCCCTCCTTCGGCGCCTTGGATGCCAGGTAATCCCCACCGTTCCACTTCACTCGCTATGGATGGAGGAATCGGGGTTGTTGAGCTGTAGTTAGTAGTTTGATTGGGAGGTTGGCCTTATGTTTGAATATTTGGTGGCATTTCTGTCATGGTGCTGTCTCCTGGTTGGAGTAGCTCTTCTGCTTCGGCTCTGCCGGGAAGTAGTGCAACGAAGGGCCTGTGTTCTATGGTGATTTTATGCCAGTTGGCATGTTCGGTTTGATTGTACTTGTTGAGTTGATTGCCTTGTGTCTAGCTCTTGTTGGGTAATAATTTGGATGCAAGTGGCTACCTCTGAACTAATGTTTGATATACTTCTTGATGGAATCCTTTGCAGTCGCCCGTGCGCTGTTACTGGATCATACATTCTCTAGGCTTGCTGGGTGAACCTGTCGATGATGACTCGAAGAGAATGTCTTGACTTCCTTAGTCGCTGTCAGGTGCCGATGCCTTGTTATTATCAGAGAGCATTACTTCTTGCTGTTCATTTCTATGGTTAAAATTTCCCGTAGGATTGACCGCAGCGTCTCCCCTGCCGATTCCAAGGGCTAACTCTTGAGACCCCTTTCAAGCAAACTTGAAGTTGGATGACTATTGCCGGATTACATTTTCCATTTTTCTTCTGCTATCCATCTCATTTTTTTTTTCTTCCATCAGTAATGCCTTAACTTTATCTTATGAGTACCATTGATGGTTTTGACAAAATTTTTTGTGCCTGTAGGACTCATGTGGATATGGGGGTGGCCTGACGGTAGTTATTACTCTCCTAATGTTTAAGGATTGAATTGCGAGATATTTTGACTGCAAAAAGAAATTCTGTCTTTCATTTCCACTGGTTTGACCATATTTGGTTACACAAGTAAAACTTTCCTTCTACTGATTGGCTCGTTTTCTCGACTCACCTTCATGGACGAACCTTGTGGAGGAACACTTAGGTTTAGGAATTGGGTCTCACCAATGTTGATAGAGCACTAATATCGTTCTTTGGTAGGTACTCCAATGTGAGATTTTCTATCTTTCTTGTGTCCATCATGAAAGATGTATGAGTCCTTTTGGCAGTGAATGGTGTTAAGTTGGGCCGTATTAATGGTCAAATAGTCATTATTGCAGCGTATAAAAGGTTTCTAATATCTTTTTGTCTTCCGCACTTTAACATGTACATGGTTAGCCTCTTTTGCTGTTTTAGAGGTGTATGTGTGTATCATAATTTTGCCTAAAAGATGTCTTCCTATTCTTCCAGCATAGTCATAGGTTATCTAGCTCAGATCTGAATGTGTTCAGCTGTGCAGAATATTGGTTTTTTCCCTTTCTTTGGTTTTTCTGTTAAGTAGTCCTGTCTCTTGCTGGTGGTTTGCAGCCTATACGACATTTTTTATTTCTCAGCTGCCTCACCTGCAACAACTTATGCGTCGGTCAATTCGCTTATTACTTTGGGTGGATCAGATCTCTGTCTTCCATTAATAGGTGGTCACTCTTAACACTTATAGAACTGTTGAAGTTTTCTGG
>JAGVVM010012644.1:0-19604 GCA_019149425.1 Psidium friedrichsthalianum
ACCAAGTGGTTTATCTTCGCAATATCATAGAGTTTCAAAAAATTAATCTGATAGGCATAAGATTACAAGGGAGAAATCGGCTGGAAACGTATGAGATTGGATCAGTGTTCGTACGGTGGATACTCTGCACGATCTTCTTCATACACTTTCATTGTAATTAACATTGGAAAGTGGAACGTAGTTCACCACGTGGACTTAGCTCCGTGCAATAGCCATAAGAGTTTAACAAAATTAATCGGATAGGCATAAGATTAAAAGAAAAATCGCTGAAAAGTACGAGCTTGGATAAGTGTTCGTACGGTGGATACTCTGCACAATCTTCTCATATTTCATGTACATTAACCTAGGAATGTGCAACGCAGTTCACCAGTCTATTATATCCTTCGCAATAGCATTGAGTTTTCAAAAAATAATCGCGATATCGCATAAGAAATTAGAAGGGATAAAATCGCTGAATAGTATGAGGTTTGGATAAGTGTCCGTACGGTGGATACTCTGGCATACTATCTCTTGTAATTTTCATGTACATTACCTAGGAAATGTGTAACGTAGTTGACTACGTGGATTAATCTTCGTAATATCATAGAAGTTTCAGAAATTACATCGGATTTGGCATAAGTTTGAGAGTGAAAAGTCGGCTAAAAAGTATGAGTTTGGATAAGTGTTTCTTTTGTAACCGTGGATACTCTGTCACGCTCTTCTCATATTTCTTGTACATTAACTAGGAAATTGGAACGTAGTTCACCGTGGATTATCGTCGCAATTTGCATAGAGTTTTCAAAAAAAAAAAAAAAAAATAATACAATCGCGCTAAGGACATAGATTACAAGGGAGAAATCCGTAGAAAGTATGAGTTTGGATAAGTGTTTAGTACGGTGCATACTCTGGCACGATCTTCTTCATATTTCATGTACATTAACATTGGAAAGTCGAATGCAGGTCACTAGTGGATTATCTTCGCAATTGCATAGAGTTTCAAAAATTATCTATAGGCCTGATACATAAGATTACACAGGGAGAAATCGTCTGGAAAGTAAAGATTGGATAAGTGTTCGTACGGTGGATACTCTGCACGATCTTCCTTCATATTTCATGTACATTAACATTGGAAAGTAAACGTAGTTCACCAGTGGATATACCTCACGCAATAGCGCATCAGAGTTTCAAAAAATTAATCGGATAGGCATAAGATTAAGAAGGAAAAATCAGCTGAAAAGTACGAGCTTGGATAAGTGTTCGTAACGGTGGATAGTCTGCACGATCTTCTTCATATTTCATGTCACACTTAACATTGGAATGTGGAAACGTAATTCCCCCAGTGGCATTATCTACACACCGCAACAGCCGTGGAGTTTCAGACAATTCTATTACATTAAACATACAAGATTAATGGGTAAAATCTAAACTGAAAGTAAATGACGTTTGGATAAAGTGTTCGTGTACAGTGGATACTCTGCACAATCTTCTCCATATTTCAACGTACACTTCACCTAGGAAAATGTGCAACGCCAGTTCCAACCAGTGTATTATCATCGCAATAGCATAGAGTCTTCAAAAAATTAATCGGATTCGCGTAGCAATTCAAGAAGGACAAAAATCGGCTGAATAGTATGAGCTTTTGATAAGTGTCCGTACGGTGGATACTCTGCAAACGATCATCTCTCTAATTTCACTTACAATTAACCTAGGAATGTGTAAACGTAGTTGACTAGTGGATTATCTTCGTAATAGCATAGAGTTTTAGAAATTAAATCAGGATAGGCATAAGTCTATGAGAGAGTGAGCAAAAATCGGCTGACAAAGTATGGGTTTGGATAATTATTCGTACCGTATGGATACTCTGCAACAAACAGATCTTCTTCAAATTTCCTGCACATTAAAATAGGAAAGTGGAACGTAGTTCACACAGTGATTACCTCGCAATAAGCATAGAGTTTCAAACAATTAATCGGATAGCATAAGATTAAGTGGAAAAATCGGCTGAAAGTAATGGAGTTTCGATAAGTATTCATACAGTGGATACTCTGCACGATCTTCTTCATATTTCCACATGTAACATTAACATTGGACACGTGGAACGTAGTTCACTACAGTAGGATTAATCCTTCGCAAATAGCATAGATTTTCAACAAAATTAATCGGAATAGGCATAAGATTAAGAGGGAAAAATCGGCTGTAAGTACTAAGTTTGGGTAAGTTGTCGTACGGTGGATACTCTGCACAATCTTCTTCATATTTCATTACATTAACGTAGGAAAGTGGAACGTAGTTCAACAGTGGATTATCACGCACATAGCCTACCGAGTTTCTGACCAATTTATTCGATAAACATCAGATTACAGAGGGTAAAATCCGCTGAAAAGTATGAGTTTTTAGATAAGTGTTCGTACGGTGGATACTCCTACACGATCTTCTTCTATTTATTGTATGACATAACATAGGAAAGTGAACGTTGTTAAACAAGGATTACATCACCAGGCAATAACATAGAGTTTCAGAATTTTTAGATAAACATAAGACTACCAGGGAAAGATCGGTCTAGAAAGTATGAGTTTGATAAGTGTTCGTACCGGTGGGATACTCACATGGCACGATCTTGTTCATAATTCTCAACGTACATTAACTCCTGAAAAGTGAAACGCAGTTCGCCAGTGGATTATCTTCGCCAAACAACACACAAAAAAACAACATAAAAGATAAAACAACATAGCATCACTAGACAAAAAATTTTCAATACGCATAAGATTATGAGGGAAAAAATGGGCTGACAACGTATGAGTTTGGATAATGTTTCGTTAGGCGGATACTCTACCGAACAATCTGCACGATCTTTTCTTATTTCAGGTACATTAACATTGGAAATGTGGAACTTAGTTCACCAGTGGATTATCTCCGCAACTGCATAGAGTTTCAACAATTAATCGGATTAGGCATATGATTAAGCAGGAAAATCGGCTGAAAGAACGAGTTTGGATAAATGTTCGTATTCGGTGGATACTCTGCCAACGATCTTCTTACCATTTCATGTTACTTTAACCTAGGGAATGTGGAGCGTAGTTTCCTAGTGGATTATCTTCGCAATAGCACTAAGTTTCAGAAAATTAATTGGATAGGCATAAGATAAAGAGGAAAAAATAGGCTGAAAAGCATGCGTTTTAGGTAATGTGTTCCGTACGGTGGTATACTCTGCAACGATCTACGTCGTATTTCATGTACATTAACATTGGACAGTGGACGTAAGTTAACCAGTGGATTATTACGCAATAGCCTATAGTTTCAGACAATTTATATTAGATAACATAAGATTCAACGAGGGTAAAATCGTGCTGCAAAAGTTCGAGATTGGATAAGCTTCATATCGTACACGGTGGATAACTCTGCATGATCTTCTTCATATTTCATGTACATTACCAACAACGAAAGTGGAACGAAGTTCACCAGTGTGTTATTCTACGCAATAACCTAGAGTTTTCAGACAATTTATTAGAATAAACATCAACAGATTAAGAAGGTAAAATCGGCTGAAAAGTATGTGTTTCGGTAATTATATCGGACAGCGGATACTACGCACGATCTTCTTCATATTTCATGTGTCATTAACCATAGGAAAACCTGGAACAACACGTAAGTTCACCGTGGATTATCTAACGCAATAGCCTAGAAGTTTTCAGAACATTTACTCAAGATAAACATACAGATTAAGATGGTAAAATCGGCTGAAAAGCCTCATGAGTGGGGTTTGGATCACAGTTCGTACGGAGGATACTCTGCACGGCGGTATTCTTCATATTTTCATGTACATTAACCTAGAGAATGTGGAACGTAGTTCACCAATGTATTATCTTTTCGCAATAGCATAGAGGTTTCCAATAATTAATCGACTCTTGGGCATAAGATTAAGAACGGACAACAAAGCGGCCTGCAAACTAAAGAGTCTTGGATAAGTGTTCGTACACAGTGGACATACTCTGCACGATCTTCTTCACATTTCATGTACATTAACTACGTATGTTGAACGTTGTTCAAGAGCGTATATCCATCTTCGGCACGTAGCATTAGAGTTTCAAAAATTGATCGATAGGCATAAGATTAAGAGGGAAAAAATCTGCTGAAAAGTATGAGTTTGGATAAAGTGTTCTACGAAGGATACTCTGCACGATCCATCTTCATATTTCATGTACATTAACAAAATAGGAAAGTGGAACGTAGTTCACCAGTGGATTATCTATTCAATGGCCTAGAGTTTCAGACAATTTATTAGATAAACATAAGATTAAGAGGGTAAATCCCGGCTGAAAAGTATGAGTTTGGATAAGTGTTCGTACAGTGGAATACTCTCCACGATCTTCTTTCATCATATTTCATGTACATTAACCTAGAATGTGCAACGTAGTTCACACAGTGTATTGTCTTCGCAGTAGCTAGAGTTTCAAAAAAAATTAATCGATTTGCTAAGCATTCAAGAAGGAAAAATCGGCTAAATAGTATGAGTTTTGGATAAGTGTTCCGTACGGTGGATACTGTGACAGTCTGAAAATTCACCCAGTTATCACGGATTTCGGAATGAATGGATATATTTCATAAAATGCGCTCTTATTGATTCTCACTCAAAGTTGGCCACTTTGAGACGGCTAACCAAAAGGGAAATGGCTACCAGAGACAAATTTTCCCAAACAGCCCGCCCGTTGGTCTGAGATTTCGACAGAGTCGTGTCTTAATGAAATATCTGCCCCCACGAAATGAAATCCGACAGTGGACAATCGAATTACTAAGATAACCACAATGGAGAAATGATTTAGATTCAGAAATGTCGCCCGAAAGGGCAGACAGGCAGTGCACGTCGCGAGCAAAACGTGAATGGAAAATTACCGAAATGCCCCTGTAAATACTCAATCCTTAGAACTAGATCAAATAGGATTATTTGAGAGTGAATACGATAGAACGAAACAAATTCCAGTCTCTGAACTTCGTTCGCACACGCTCGTCAGGGAACTCGATCGGTGCATTTGGCACGCAAGCACCGAGGCATGTCAAATCAAGTGTCAAATCAATCGAGTGTCACATCAACCATCACAACTCAATCAATCAATCATGGCTCAATTTCAATGAAATCCATCAATCAAGTCAGAGTACAAAGAGCTACACTCAAAGTCACTATTCACAAACCTAACCCCATTATTACCTATTTTCCCTTTTATTTTAATTTGTTATAAACCTTCCTCATTCTCTCTCCTCCTCTCCCCCATTTCTCTTCTTCTTCTTCTTCAATCTTCTCTCATCCCTCCTCTCTTCTCCTCCTCATTCCCGTCCGCCGGCCACCGTGTCTTCAACGCCGTCGTCATTATCCCGTCGCCGCCCCCCGTCCACCATCATCATCCAACCCCCCAGTCGCCTAGGTACTCCTCCGCTTCCTTTTTTCTTTCTCATTTCCGTGGCCATTTAGCCCGAGGAGGAACCCCGACCGCGACCCCATCTCAACTCTCTCTTTCGGTCTTCCTCTCAATCCGCCCGTGAGCTCCGCCCGTCGTGCCGTCGTCCGGTCACCCAACCGTCGGCCACCTCCACCTCACCCCATCGTCTTGGTCTTGGAAGGCTCACAGGGACGCCGGAACAGTCGCACACGAACGCCCGACCATCTCCCTTGGCCGTGAGCCTATTCGGCGCTTTAGCTCCATCGTTCGTCGTCGGGGGCGCACTACAACCCATCTAGGTAAATCTCCACCTCTAATTGTAGCCTAGGCATGTTGTATACATGTATGATTCGGTGTAATTAGGGGTAAAATATGAAGCGTGATTTGGGTAGTTATAATGATGATTATGGGTGATTTTGGTTACTGGCCATTAGGTTAATTTGATGATTTCAGCTTATTGCGGCCTTGCGTGTGGACTTAGGTGAATAAGTTGGGCTTCAACAATGAATTGGAATATGGGCTGCAATGAGGGATTTGGGTGATGAGGAAATGATGGGCCTTAAGAAGTAATTGGGCTTAGGGGTTTAATTTTAAGCTAATTGGCCTTTTTGCAACAATATGGGCTTAAATAAATTAGTGGGCCTTAATTGGACGAAAATACAATAAAATTTGGGCCTAAATTATGGCCTTGAATATAAAATTTTAGGGCCCAATAGTGTACATGGGCTTAGGGACCCAAATTGGGCCTAAAAATGCTTAAATGGGCTTAATAAGATTATTTTAAAATATGGGCTTGGGCCCTACCCGAAATTAATAAATAATGGGCCTTAAATAATTAACTACTTATAATTAAGTCATGGACTTGTGAATAGTAAATGGGCCTAACATATCTAATTGGGCCTAACTTAACTAATTGGGCCTAACTTAACTTAATGGGCTGAAACTTAAGAAAGAAACTTATTGAGCCTTAGTCTGGGCTCAGTCTAATTTAATAGGACTTAATAAAAACCAAAAGTATTCTAAGATATTAATTATGGGCCGTGGATGGGCCGGGGTCTTAAGCTAGAGGCTGGGCTTAGGCCGGGTTATTGGGCCTGATAGGACCAGGTCCCGAGATAAATATGGCTCCAAAGGATGATGTCTTTACGATTGGGTTCATTGAGAGGATTATTCAATGAAAATTAATGGCTTATTGTGGGATATCTGACTGAACCAGATGATCGAGAATCTACCTGTAGGGTACTGGGTTCACATGTGGCCTGTTCTGATGAACGCGAGTTACTCAGATGATTTCTCGAAATGCTTGGCTCCTGTACTTATGTACCTTTGTGAAAGCATGCTCTGTGACTGATTCAGTGTTTGACTGCATCTGAGCATATTGTGATTTGAGCATGGCATGAGTCACCTGGAGGAGTGACATGTAGGATGAGCCCTGAGGCGTCTTTACGCGGGGAAATGGAGGGATAAAGCGTGCCAACCTGAGGCGTACCACACGCGGGTTGAGGCACCGACCCGATGGGCATGAGAATGTGCCCTGAATGCGTTTTACGCGGGGAAATGGAGGGATAAGCGTGCCAACCTGAGGCGTACCACACCGCGGGTTGAGGCACGTTGCCAAGTGGCACAGTGGGATGGGCCCTGATGGGAATGGGAGGTATAAGCGGGCAGGATCCGCTGGGATCGTTTGAGGCACACTGAAGCATGCATTTGTCTTGCATATTGAATTGCTATGATTGCCTGTTGACTGCCCGTCTACATGTTATTCATTGCGTTGTATCGCGTAGTTTGACCATTCATACGTGGGGGTTTGGGTATCTACAACCAGTGAGGATACTAGAGCTGGGAGAGTCGACGCCCTAATTACTAGATAGGACCGAACCCACTAGTATACCCTATCCTACGCTAGGATTAGTGGTGAGCTTGCTGAGTCCTCGACTCCCTGGCGGTGGTTGCCATATTTTCAGATCCCAAACCCCTGTGATGGCCGCACCTCCCGTGTTATTTTGGACTGCCTATACAGATAGGGACAAAGGTCACCCGCAGCCTATGGAGGTGAGGTAGTTGATCCAGACCCGATGGCGGAGCTGCCGTGTCCAGGTCGCCTGGGAGATTGACGGATAGGAAGAAGGGTGATTTTACCAGACGCCAAGTCTAGATTATGCGTGTCAGACCGAGCGTAGGATTTTAGACTGTAGAATGTATTTTCTTTGGGGGTCTGTACCTAACGCTTGTTGGTATGTATACAATGATGTTGGTATGTTATCCTTCCTCGTAAGTACTACCCCATTATCGAATGTATGCATGCATGAATAGGAGGCACGCTTCCGCAGGTTCATGAGATTGAACGACGCGTCGTCTGGTCGCGACAAAGAAAATGTCCTGGGCCGTCGCGTATCGTGGACCAGGCGAGCGCGCGCGAGAGAAATTTTAAATGTATGAACGGGATGTCGCGAGCTCGAATGGGGTTCGGGGCGTGACATCCCCGTCCGAAGTGGTATCAGAGCAAGGTCAGCTCGATGCGAGACCGTTCGAGGATTTGGAGTGATAAGACTGATAATTTTGGGTAGTTAGATAGACAGACCCTAGACCTAAGGATTAGGAGGGGTAGAATGCATGAATTGATTGGCGCGTGTGGTTTGCTTAGTGTCGCGACCCTCCCGAGATTTTTCCTTACGCAAGGGGTCTCGAGGGGAGCTAATGGATTGCTCGGCCCTTTTTTTGTATCTGGGCTTCGCGCGGGCCCTCCCAGGCCCATACCAAATCGCGTCAGGAAGTTTTAAATTGAAGTCGACCTTAGTGTGGTCGGGTGACATGTGATCAGTGTGCATGCCATCGGAGTCGCCACCAAACCATTTATTGGAGGGTATGATTGGAAACCCTATCGAGCGATTGGGAGAAATTGTTCGATTCTGCAAAAAACCAGAGATTTGGATTCGGGGACTTAGTTACGCCGATATTTCTATCGACGCCCTTTCGGTACCTATGTGAGTGATTTCCTATTCTAAGGAGTTCATGCAGGCGAGATCGGGTAAGGTAGGCTCTGAAAGTCTAAAGGGTTCATGCAAATGGGAGTATCTATCCTATCAATCACAATCATAGAAATAAATGCGCAATCAGGGAATCAATTCATAGAGAAATCATGTCAAAACCAATCAATACAGGCAAAGGGAAGTCTTAGGAAGGCCCAGAAAACATGTCAATTAGGTTCAGGGGTGATTTGGAATGGTTTGGGTCAGATTGACCAGAGGGGCAAAATGGTCATTTTGGGAGGCTCGGGAATTCAAGAATGTGGAAATAGGTCAAACTATTTGGATATGGCTTTCTCCTAATTTCTTCAATTTTTGGAGTTTTTTCTGGATTTTTTCTTGATATTTTTTAGAATTTTCTAAGACTTTCTAAAGGCTTTTCTATTTTTAGAACCTTTTCTGTATTTCTGGAATTTTATTTACATTTCCATTTTTCCAAACTTTTTCTATATTTTTCTAATAAAATTTCCAAATTTTTTCTAAAATTTTTATGATTTTTTTTATATGATTTTTTTATAATTTTTATGAATTTTTTACTTTTTTTTATTCGGGATTTTTTATTGATTTATTGATTTATTATTATTTTTTATTTTTTAATTTATTATTTTTTTATTATTTTATTATTTTCGGTTTTTTTATTTTATTTGTTATATTATTTTATTTTATTTCACTTCTTTTTATTATTATTTTATATATTTTTTAAACATTTTCTAAGAATTTTATTATTATTATTATTATTATTATTTAGATTTATTATTATTATTATTATTATTATTATTATTATTATTATTATTATTTATGATTTTACGGATTTTTATTTTTTTCGAGATTTTTTTATTTTTTATTATGCATTTAATTATTATTTTTTTAATTTCCCGGACCGGGTCGGGTCGACCCGGCCCATCCGACCCGAAGGTCCGAACCTAAACCCGAGGACAAAACGACATAGTTTAGTTTTTATTAATTTCCTATTTTTTGAATTTTCTATTATTATTTATTATTTATTGTTTATTATATTATTTTTTATTAGTTATACGGACGGGTCAAACCGAACCCGGCCCACTACTCGACTCGGCCCGTGACCCAAATGGCCTCCCGACATGAAACGACACAGTTTTGGGATTATTGTTTTTGAATTTTCGAATTTTAGAAATTTTTTTATTCTATTTTTTATTCCTCCCGCCTATTTTCATCCACACTACAAGTCCACACGTGTCATCATACTATCCGTCCATTATTCTACCGAATCTACGGCCCCGATTAAATCTCAAGACTAGATCTCAGCCGTTTATTATTTTTTTTTCTGAACTAATTATAAATGTGGATTAGAAATTTTAGTTCAAGAAAATTCATGATCTTGACACGTGGCGACTCCCTAACCGTCCGATCGAATTTGTTATTAAACTAAATTGGGTTATAACGGCTTAGCTGACGCGGCGTCCACGTCAGTGTTTGACCGGGTCAACTAGCTGACGTGGGCGTATGACGTGGACTGCCACGTCATCGACACGTCGGCGGTTGACCGGTCAACCGCCGACGTGTCGATGACGTGGCAGTCCACGTCATACACGCCACGTCAGCTAGTTTGACCCGGTCAAACACTGACGTGGACGCCGCGTCAGCTAAGCCGTTATAACCATTTAGTTTAATAACAAATTCGATCGGACGGTTAGGGAGTCGCCACGTGTCAAGATCATGAATTTTCTTGAACTAAAATTTCTAATCCACATTTATAATTAGTTCAGAAAATAAAATAATAAACGGCTGAGATCTAGTCTTGAGATTTAATCGGGGCCGTAGATTCGGTAGAATAATGGACGGATAGTATGATGACACGTGTGGACTTGTAGTCCGTGGATGAAATAGGCGGGAGGAATAAAAATAGAATAAAAAAATTTCTAAAATTCGAAAATTCAAAAACAATAATCCCAAAACTGTGTCGTTTCATGTCGGGGAGGCCATTTGGGTCACGGGCCGAGTCGAGTAGTGGGCCGGGTTCGGTTTGACCCGTCCGTATAACTAATAAAAAATAAATAATAAACAATAAATAATAAATAATAATAGAAAATTCAAAAAAATAGGAAATTAATAAAAACTAAAACTATGTCGTTTTGTCCTCGGGTTTAGGTTCGGACCTTCGGGTCGGATGGGCCGGGTCGACCCGACCCGGTCCGGGAAATTAAAAAAATAATAATTAAATGCATAATAAAAAATAAAAAAATCTCGAAAAAATAAAAATCCGTAAAAATCATAAATAATAATAATAATAATAATAATAATAATAATAATAATAATAAATTCTAAATAATAATAATATAATAATAAAAAAATTCTTAGAAAATGTTAAAAAAATATATAAAAATAATAATAAAAGAAGTGAAATAAAATAAAATAATATAACAAATAAAATAAAAAAACCGAAAATAATAAAAAAAAAAAATAATAAATTAAAAAAAAAAAAAAATAATAATAAATCAATAAATCAATAAAAAATCCCGAATAAAAAAAGTAAAAAATTCATAAAAATTATAAAAAAATCATAAAAAAAAATCATAAAAAATTTTAGAAAATTTTGGAAAATTTTATTAGAAAAATATAGAAAATGTTTGGAAAAATGGAAAATGTAAATAAAATTCCAGAAATACAGAAAGGTTCTTAAAATAGAAAAGCCTTTAGAAAGTCTTAGAAAATTCTAAAAAATATCAAGAAAAATCCAGAAAAATCTCCAAAAATTGTAGAAATTAGGAGAAAGCCATATCCAAATAGTTTGACCTATTTCCACATTCTTGAATTCCCGAGCCTCCCAAAATGACCATTTTGCCCCTCTGGTCAATCTGACCCAAACCATTCCAAATCACCCCTGACCTAATTGACATGTTTTCTGGGCCTTCCTAAGACTTCCCTTTGCCTGTATTGATTGGTTTTGACATGATTTCTCTATGAATTGATTCCCTGATTGCGCATTTATTTCTATGATTGTGATTGATAGGATAGATACTCCCATTTGCATGAACCCTTTAGACTTTCAGAGCCTACCTTACCCGATCTCGCCTGCATGAACTCCTTAGAATAGGAAAATCACTCAACATAGGTACCGAAAGGGCGTCGATAGAAATATCGGCGTAACTAAGTCCCCGAATCCAAATCTCGGTTTTTGCAGAATCGAACAATTTCTCCCAATCGCTCGATAGGGTTTCCAATCATACCCTCCAATAAATGGTTGGTGGCGACTCCGATGGCATGCACACTGATCACATGTCACCCGACCACACTAAGGTCGACTTCAATTTAAAACTTCCTGACGCGATTTGGTATGGGCCTGGGAGGGCCCGCGCGAAGCCCAGATACAAAAAAAGGGCCGAGCAATCCATTAGCTCCCTCGAGACCCCTTGCGTAAGGAAAAATCTCGGGAGGGTCGCGACACTAAGCAACACACACGCGCCAATCAATTCATGCATTCTACCCCTCCTAATCCTTAGGTCTAGGGTCTGTCTATCTAACTACCCCAAAATTATCAGTCTTATCACTCCAAATCCTCGAACGGTCTCGCATCGAGCTGACCTTGCTCTGATACACTTCGGACGGGGATGTCACGCCCCGAACCCCATTCGAGCTCGCGACATCCCGTTCATACATTTAAAATTTCTCTCGCGCTCGCCTGGTCCACGATACGCGACGCGCCCAGGACATTTTCTTTGTCGCGACCAGACGACGCGTCGTTCAATCTCATGAACCTGCGGAAGCGTGCCTCCTATTCATGCATGCATACATTCGATAATGGGGTAGTACTTACGAGGAAGGATAACATACCAACATCATTGTATACATACCAACAAGCGTTAGGTACAGACCCCCAAAGAAAAATCACATCTACAGTCTAAAAAATCCTACGCTCGGTCTGACACGCATAATCTAGACTTGGCGTCTGGTAAAATCACCCCTTCTTCCTATCCGTCAATCTCCAGGCGACCTGGACACGGCAGCTCCGCCATCGGGTCTGGATCAACTACCTCACCTCCATAGGCTGCGGGTGACCCTTTGTCCCTATCTGTATAGGCAGTCCAAAATAACACGGGAGGTGCGGCCATCACAGGGGTTCTGGGATCTGAAAATATGGCAACCACCGCCAGCGAGTCGAGGACTCAGCAAGCTCACCACTAATCCTAGCGTAGGATAGGGTATACTAGTGGGTTCGGTCCTATCTAGTAATTAGGGCGTCGACTCTCCCAGCTCTAGTATCCTCACTGGTTGTAGATACCCAAACCCCCACGTATGAATGGTCAAACTACGCGATACAACGCAATGAATAACATGTAGACGGGCAGTCAACAGGCAATCATAGCAATTCAATATGCAAGACACAATGCATGCTTCAGTGTGCCTCAAACGATCCCAGCGGATCCTGCCCGCTTATACCTCCCATTCCATCAGGGCCCATCCCACTGTGTGCACTTGGCAACGTGCCTCAACCCGCGTGTGGTACGCCTCAGGTTGGCACGCTTATCCCTCCATTTCCCCGCGTAAAACACGCATCAGGGCACATTCTCCATGCCCATCGGGCTCGTGCCTCACCCGCGTGTGGTACGCCTCAGGTTGGCACGCTTATCCCTCCATTTCCCCGCGTAAAGACGCCTCAGGGCTCATCCTACATGTCACTCCTCCAGGTGACTCATGCCATGCTCAAATCACAATATGCTCAGATGCAGTCAAACACTGAATCAGTCACAGAGCATGCTTTCACAAGGTACATAAGTACAGGAGCCAAGCATTTCGAGAAATCATCTGAGTAACTCGCGTTCATCAGAACAGGCCACATGTGAACCCAGTACCCTACAGGTAGATTCTCGATCATCTGGGTTCAGTCAGATATCCACATAAAGCCATTTAATTTCATTTGAATAATCCTCTCAATTGAACCCAATCGTAACTGACATCATCCTTTGGAGCCCATTTATCTCGGGACCTGGTCCTATCAGGCCCAATAACCCGGCCTAAGCCCAGCCTCTAGCTTAAGACCCCGGCCCATCCACGGCCCATAATTAATCTCTAGAATACTTTTGGGTTTTATTAAGTCCTATTAAATTAGACTGAGCCCAGACTAAGGCTCAATAAGTTTCTTTCTTAAGTTTCAGCCCATTAAGTTAAGTTGGCCCAATTAGTTAAGTTAGGCCCAATTAGATATGTTAGGCCCATTTACTATTCACAAGTCCATGACTTAATTATAAGTAGTTAATTATTTTAAGGCCCATTATTTATTAATTTTCGGGTAGGGCCCAAGCCCATATTTAAAATAATCTTTATTAAGCCCATTTAAGCATTTTTAGGCCCAATTTGGGTCCCTAAGCCCATGTACATATTGGCCCTAAAATTTTATATTCAAGGCCATAATTTAGGCCAAATTTTATTGTATTTTCGTCCAATTAAGGCCCACTAATTTATTTTAAGCCCATATGTTGCAAAAAGGCCCAATTAGCTTAAAATTAAACCCCTAAGCCCAATTACTTCTTAAGGCCCATCATTCCTCATCCCCAAATCCCTCATTGCAGCCCATATTAAATCATTTTGAAAGCCCAACTTATTCCCCTAAGTCCACACGCAAGGCCCATAGCTAAATCATCAATTAACCTAATGGCCATTAACCAAAATCACCCATAATCATCATTAACTACCCCAATCACCTTCATTTACCCCTAATACAACGAATCATACATGTATACAACATGCCCTAGGCTACAATTAGAGGTGGAGCTTACCTAGATGGGGTTGGTAGTAGTGGCGACGACGAACGATGGAGCTAAACCGGCCGAAATAGGCTCACGCCAGGGGAGATGGTCGGCCTTCGTGCGACCTGTTCCGGCGTCCCCGTGAGCCTTCCAAGACCAAGACGATGGGGTGAGTGGAGGTGGCCGACGTGGCCGGACGACGGCACGCACACGGCGGAGCTCACGGCGGCTTGAGAGGAAACCGAAAGAGAGAGTTCGACTGAGGGTCCGGTCGGGGTTCCTCCTCGGCTAAATGGCCACGGAAACATATGAAAGAACACAAAAGGAAGCGTGGAAGAGCTTACCTAGGCGACGGTGGTTGGATGATGATTGTGGGGACGGCGGCGACGGGATAATGACGACGGCGTTGAAGACGGTGGCCTGCGGACGGAATGAGGAGAGAAGAGAGGAGATGAGAGAAGATTGAAGAAGAAGAAGAAGAAATGGGGGAGGGAGAGAGAATGAGAAGGTTTTATAACAAATTAAAATAAAGGGAAAATAGGTAATAATGGGGTTAGGTTGTGAATAGTGACTTTTGATGTGTACTCTTGTACTCTTGACTTGATTGATGGATTTCATTGGAAATTGAGCCATGATTGATTGATTGATGTGATGGTTTTTGATGTGACACTCGATTGATTTGACACTTGATTTGACATGCCTCGTTGCGTGCCAAATGCACCGATCGAGTCCCCGACGCGCGAACGAAGTTCAGACTGGAATTTGTTTCGTTGTTCTATCGTATTCACTCTCAAATATCCTATTTGATCTAGTTCTAAGGATTGAGTATATTTACCGGGGGCATTTCGGTAATTTTCCATTCACGTTTTGCTTCGCGACGTGCACTGCCTGTCCCTCCCTTCGGGCGACATTTCTGAATCTAAATCCATTTCTCCATTGTGGTTATCTTAGTAATTCGATTGTCCCTGTCGGATTTCATTTCGTGGGCAAATTCATTAAACACCTCACTCTGTCGAAATCTCAGACCAACGGGCGGCTGTTTGGGAAAATTTCTCTGGTAGCCATTCCTTTTGGTTAGCCGTCTCAAAGTGGCCAACTTTGAGTGAGATCAATAAGAGCGCATTTATGAAATATATCCATTCATTCCGAAATCCCGATAACTGGGTCGAATTTTCAGACTGTCACAGTATCCACCGTACGAACACCTTATCCAAACTCATACTATTTAGCCGATTTTTCCTTCTTAATCTTATGCAAATCCGATTAATTTTTGAAACTCTATGCTACTGCGAAGACAATACACTGGTGAACTACGTTGCACATTCCTAGGTTAATGTACATGAAATATGAAGAAGATCGTGGAGAGTATCCACTGTAGCGAACACTTATCCAAACTCATACTTTTCAGCCGATTTTACCCTCTTAATCTTATGTTTATCTAATAATTGTCTGAACTCTAGGCCATTGAATAGATAATCCACTGGTGAACTACGTTCCAACTTTCCTATAGTTAATGTAGCATGAAATATGAAGATGATCGTGCAGAGTGCCCTTCGTACGAACACTTATCCAAACTCATACTTTTCAGCAGATTTTTCCCTCTTAATCTTATGCCTATCCGATCAATTTTTTTGAAACTCCTATGCTACTGCGAAGATAATACGCTCTTGAACGTTCCTCCACATACGTAGGTTACATGTACATGAAATGCGTGAAAAATAAGAAGATCGTGCAGAGTATCCACTGTGACGAAAACACTTATCCAACTCTTAGTTTTCGCCGCTTTTTCCGTCTTAATCTTATGCCCATCCGATTAATTATTTGAAACTCTATGCTATTGCCGCAAAACTAATACATTGGTGAACTACGTTCCACATTCCTAGGTTAATGTACATGAAATATGAAGAATATCGTGCAGATTATCCTCCGTACGAACTGTTATCCAAACACTCATCTTTTCGCCGTGATTACCATCTTAATCTTATGTTTATCTAGTAAATTTTCTGAAACTCTAGCTATTGCGTAATAATCCTGGTGAACTAAGTTCCACTTTCCTATGTTAATGCACATGAAATATGAAGAAGATCGTGCGTAGTATCCGCTGTCCGAATAATTACCCGAACACATACATACTCTCCAACCGCGTGCGATTTTACCCTCTTAATCTTATGTTTATCTAATAAATTGTCTGAAACTCTAGGTTATTGCGTAGATAATCCACACTGGTGAACTTCGTTCCACTTTCCTTTGGTAATGTACATGAAATATGAAGAAGATCATGCAGAGTATCCACCGTACGAACGCTTATCCAATCTCTACTTTTCAGCCGATTTTACCCTCTTAATCTTATGTTTATCTAATAAATTGTCTGAAACTCTAGGCTATTGCGTAGATAATCCACTGGTGAACTACGTTCCACTTTCCAATGTTAATGTACATGAAATACGAAGAGATCGTGCAGATATCCACCGTACGAACACTTACCTAAACTCATGCTTTTCAGCCTATTCTCTTCCTTTCTTTATCTTATGCTATCCAATTAATTTTCTGAAACTCTATGCTATTGCGAAGAATAATCCACTAGTGACACTACGTTCCACATTCCTAGTTAAGTACATGAAATATGAAGAAGATCGTGCAGAGTATCCACCGTACGAACATTATCCAAACTCATACTTTTCAGCCGATTTTCCTCTTAATCTTATGCCTATCCGATTAATTTTTGAAACTCTATGCATTGCGGAGATAATCCACTGGTGAACTAGTTCCACTTTCCATGTTAATGTACATGAAATAGAAAGAAGATCGTGCAGAGTATCCACCGTACGAACACTTATCCAAACTCATACTTTTCAGCCGATTTTTTCCCTCTTAATCTTATGCGTATTCGAATAATTTTTTGAAACTCTATGCTATTGCGTAGATAATCCACTGGTGAACTACGTTCCACTTTTCAATGTTAATGTACATGAAATATGAAGAAGATCGTGCAGAGTATCCACCGTACGAACACTTATCCAAACTCATACTTTTCAGCCGATTTTCCCTCTTATCTTATGTTTATCTAATAAATTTTTCTGAAACTCTATGCTATTGCGTAGATAATCCACTGGTGAACTACGTTCCACTTTCCTATGTTAATGTACATAAATATGAAGAAGATCGTGCAGAGTATCCACCGTACGAACACTTATCCAAACTCATACTTTTCAGCCGATTTTACCCTCTTAATCTTATGTTTATCGAATAAATTGTCTGAAACTCTAGGCTATTGCGTAGATAATCCACTGGTGAACTACGTTCCACTTTCCATGTTAATGTACATGAAATATGAAGAAGATCGTGCAGAGTATCCACCGTACGAACACTTATCCAAACTCATACTTTTCAGCCGATTTTTCCCTCTAATCTTATGCCTATCGATTAATTTTTTGAAACTCTATGCTATTGCGAAGATAATCCACTGGTGAACTACGTTCCACTTTCAATGTTAATGTACATGAAATATGAAGAAGATCGTGCAGAGTATCCACCGTACGAACACTTATCCAACTCATACTTTTCAGCCGATTTTTCCCTCTTAATCTTATGCCTATCCGATTAATTGTTTGAAACTCTTACTATTGCGAGATAATCCACTGGTGAACTACGTTCCACTTTCCTATTTTAATGTACATGAAATATGAAGAAGATCGTGCAGAGTATCCACCGTACGAACACTTTATCCAAACTCATACTTTTCAGCCGATTTTTCCCTCTTAATCTTATGCCTATCCGATTAATTTTCTGAAACTCTATGCTATTGCGAAGATAATCCACTGGTGAACTACGTTCCACATTCCTATGTTAATGTACATGAAATATGAAGAAGATCGTGCAGAGTATCCACCGTACGGACACTTATCCAAACTCATACTTTTCAGCCGATTTTTCCCTCTTAATCTTATGCCTATCCGATTAATTTTTTGAAACTCTATGCTATTGCGAAGATAATCCACTGGTGAACTACGTTCCACATTCCTAGGTTAATGTACGTGAAATATGAAGAAGATCGTGCAGAGTATCCACCGTACGAACACTTATCCAAACTCATACTTTTCAGCCGATTTTACCCTCTTAATCTTATGTTTATCTATAAATTGTCTGAAACTCACGGCTTTGCGTAGATAATCCACTGGGAACTACGTTCCACTTTCCAATGTTAATGTACATGAAATATGAAGAAGATCGTGCAGAGTATCCACCGTACGAACACTTATCCCAACTCATACTTTTCAGCTGATTTTTCCTTCTTAATCTTATGCCTATCCGATTAATTTTTTGAAACTCTATGCTATTGCGGAGATAATCCACTGGTGAACTACGTTCTACTTTCCATGTTAATGTACATGAAATATGAAGAAGATCGTGCAGAGTTCCACCGTACGAACACTTATCCAATCTCATACTTTCCAGACGATTTCCCCTGTAATCTTATGCCTATCAGATTAATTTTGAAACTCTATGCAATTGCGAAGATAATCCACTAGTGACCTGCATTCGACTTTCCAAATGTTAATGTACATGAAATATGAAGAAGATCGTGCAGAGTATCCACCGTACGAACCCTTATCCAAACTCATACTTTCTAACGGATTTCTCCTTGTATCTTATGCCTATCCGATTAATTTTTTGAAACTCTATGCAATTGCGACGATAATCCACTGGTGAACTACGTTCCAATTTTCCTATGTTAATGTACAAGAATATGAAGAAGATCGTGCAGAGTATCCACGGTACGAACACTTATCCAAACTCATACTTTTTAGCCGACTTTTCACTCTCAAACTTATGCCAATCCGATTAATTTTCTGAAACTCTATGCTATTACGAAGATATCCACTCCACTAGTCAACTACGTTACACATTCCTAGGTTAATGTACATGAAATTACAAAGAAGATCGTGAGAGTATCCACCGTACGGACACTTATCCAAACTCATACTATTCAGTCCGATTTTCCTTCTTAATCTTATGCGAATCCGATTAATTTTTTGCAACTCAATGCTATTGCGAAGATAATAGACTGGTGAACTGCGTTTCACATTCCTAGGTTAATCGTCACATGAAAATATGAAGAAGATTGTGCAGAGTATCCACGCGTACGAACACTTATCCAAGCTCGTACTTTTCAGCCCGATTTTTTCCTTCTCTAATTCTTATGCCTATCCGATTAATTTTTTTAACACTCTATGCTATTGCGGAGATAACCACTGGTGAACTACGTTCCACTTTTCCAATGTTATCGTACATGAAATATGAAGAAGATCGTGCAGAGTATCCTCCGTACGAACACTGATCCAATCTCATACTTTTCCAGCATTTCCTCCCTTGAATCTTATGCCTATCAGATTATTTTTTGTGCAACTCTATGCATTTTGCAAGATAAACCACTGGGGTTATTC